>OX456987.1:12577203-12803504 GCA_949752695.1 Melanostoma scalare | reverse complement strand
GATATGTCCTAATAGCCCTGTTCACACTGTACAATTAGTTGGACAGACATGGGCTTGAACGACCAATGCTTGATAGTGTGAACCCTTCAGACGACCGCTTGTCCAACTTGTTGGATGGTTTTCAAAAATTTTTGAAAATCTAGAAGTTGGACGGAGTTGAAGGGTATGTGACATAAAGTTGGACAACAAGCTTGATAAGTGTGAACGCAAACTACATCAGACCATCCAACTTCCATCAAACGAAATCTGTCCAACTAATTGTACAGGGTGAACAGAGCTAATGACTACAATGTGTTTGTGAGACCGACTTTGAAAAGAACGTTTCCAGCTAGAAGCTGTATTATTGGCCTGTGTCCTATCTAAATCGTTTTTTTTTTCTGTGCATTGTAGTGTGTTGTATTGGGTAAAGCATTCCACATCCGGGTTGAGCGACTAAAATATGAATCTTTGTACTTAATTGTACGCCCGAGAACTGATGCGCATTCCTTGCGAGGCGGGTGTGGTGGCTAAATTGTTTCAGGGGTGAAATGCAACTGGGTATTTCACTAGAGCACTATTTGTAAAAATAGCGAGAAAAAAGATAAAGGCATAAAACGTTGCGACGATGTTTCAGAGAATCAATTGAGCCTGAAACTGAACTGTCACCTATATCTATTTGAATACTCTATTTTGGACCGTGTGAAGCAGGCGAAATGATGTTTGATGAGCACCTGACCCAGCCCCGGATCTAGGGGGGCAGACCGGGGCACATGCCCCGGGCGATAAGTTTAGGGGGCGGCAAAAACAAGTTCGAAATTTGCCCCCGCTCGCCCACAGGAATCACAGAACGCTGCAGCACTTGTGTCTGCTACAATAAATCATTGCTCCCTAAAACAAAAATCACACAAGAAGAGCATCAAAACCATTTCACACTACATATTCATTACCAGACCCAGCATATCTTGTGCAGGTAACGAGCGCAAAAAAAAAATTAGCTACTTTTCGGTTCCAAAACAGCAACGCTAGTTGCGATCGAGAAGTACACAATTGTTCTACCTTTCGGTTTCAAAGCAGCATCGGTTGCTGCGACCGAGAAGTGGACAACTTTTCTTTCAGATTTTGAAAGTGAATGTTAAGTGTACTCAAAAAAGTGTATGTTTCAATAATCTGAAAATTTGAGTGGGGCCATAAGTCATGGCTGATTTTTAAAAATGTAAAAAAAACACGTGACCTTGAAATACACGAGCGCGTCAGATTTTTATACAGAGTTATCAACTTGATGTCTTCGTCCTCCAGGATGATAATCTGACAATTATATGGGGGCTTACTCTTAGTCTGACGATTTGAAAGTAACAATTATTTGTTGTTTCTATTTTTTATTACTGAATGCTATAAAAAAATATGTACCTACACATATTATGTATTTACAAATTTTGATTTGAAATTTTGTTGAAAATACTAAAAAAAACAAGCCCTGAAACTTTGAGCCCTTAATATTAATTTTAAGTGCTCGATCAAGAGGTATGAAGATTTCCCATTGAAAATACACGGAAACTCTTTTTTTTTATTTTTAAATTTCTATAGCTCAGCGGCATTTCATGGGATCGCTTCAACCAAAGATGTTTTTTTCTCAAAATTGAACGCTCTACAAAAATGTTCTTTTTGGCAAAGTCGTTACTCATACCGGCCAGGTGGTACGGGCCACTAAACCGGATTTTTCCATAAAATTCACGTTTTCTCGCCGTTATCCTTGCCCGTTCCGTCGCACTAATGGATCAAAACTTTACAATAAATGAGACAAAATCCAATGGAGTATTGGATAAATGAGGCTAGAGAAGTGGCTGTAAAGTGGAATTCAAAAAAAAGGAATTGCAAAACAAAGGAATTTCGAAACATAAAAAACATAAATGAAACGATGAGATATGGGAAGAACACTTAAACCTATTCAACTCTTTTCTAAGGAAATAATGATGGTATTTGATCGAATCATATCAGAAATTAAAAAGAGGTTTGATTGTGCCACCATGCTGAATATGAACTTCGCTTTTCTTAATGGCTCTAATATTTTGAAAATGTCAATTGAAGAACTGCAAAAGTATGGAGCAGATCTGGCTAAAAAAAAACAGCGAGATGTGAGCACCGATGAATTCTGTCAGGAACTCTACGTTTTTAAAGAGCAAGCTCCGCTTTTATTTGGTGACATTGAAAAAGCTAACGGTTTCTTTCTCTTGCAACAGATCTATGCGCATGATTTGCAGGATGCTTTTCCAAATATTTGTGTTGCGAATTTACTCTACGCTTCCCACTACATCCGCAAGCTGAGAGCGAAGTTTTAGTAAACTAAAACTAATTAAGAATTATTTGCGATCATCTATGAGCCTGGAACGCTTATCCAGTCTTGCAATCTTAGCGATAGAAAATCGAATTGCACACGAATTAAATTATGATAAGGTCATAGATTTATTTGCTGAGCAAAAAGCTCGAAGAGTAAAATTGTAATTGCACATGATAAATACATTAGTAAATTTGATTTTGTCTTTATTATAAACATTTTTATTTTAAGTCCTATCATATCTGTAAATAAATAGGATTAAAACAGAAAAAACAGCGGTTTAAGTATTTTTTCTGAAAGGCTTGTGTCCAGTTGTCAGTCAATTAGTGAAGATATTATAGCTGAACTAATAAAGATTATAAATGTAAAAGCAAATATAAATTGGTGGGGGCGGCATTTTTCAGTATTTGACCCGCCTTTAAAAAATTGAAGATCCGGGGCTGCCTGACCGGATATGAGAATTCAATCATTCATTCATTCATTCCAATGAAGATCGTCGTTTACTAACAAAAAAACCGGAAAAACTTTGTGATGGTGAGATGAAGCTTAAACAGTGATAAGTAGAAACAAAAAACAAGCGAAGTGGCAATGCGCTCAACTCCAAAAAAAGAAAACGGAGGTATGTATCAGGAGCTCAGCTACTACAAAAAAACTTCAAGAGAGGGCAAACACCTTCAAAGAAGCCGCTCAAAGAAGGAGAAATGCTTATGAGAATCCTTCACTGAAACTCATTACGATGGTCGTGGAAAGCATAGGTATAGCAACAATATTGCGATAGCTTGTTGAGAGAACACGAGTTTAACCTTATTCAAAAGAAATCCCTGATATCATAGTCAAAGAAGTGAGTGAGGCAGCCAATTACTCAAAAAAAAAAGCCGAAGGTGCTTGTTTGGACGGGATAGTCTGTCCTTAATGGAGACAGAGTTACCTTCTACCTATAAACAAAGAGGTTTGACGACGAATGCCGGCAAGCACATGCAGCTAAACAGAAAGCATACAAAGCAGCGCTTCACAAAAAGACTAGAACTGCTTACGAGCTCTACAAGCAGAAGAGGAGAGACGAACACCGACTTCTTAGACGGAAAAAGAGAGAGCATGGGAAGCGCGCGATCGAGGAGATAGAAGGGTGCCACAGCAGGAATGAGGTTCGGAAGTTTTACCAAAAGTTGAAAACAACAGCCTCCGAGCCGAAGCCTGCAAAGACGAACAAGGCAACATCGTGGTGGAACCGCAGTCAATGCTGAGGATATGGAAAGACCACTTCTCCAAACTCTATAACGGCAATGATGAACCCAATTCCGCTGTTAGAGATATAGAACCATTCGATTTAGGCGACGTAGACCAACAATTCCGCCAACCCGACCTGAACGAAGTGAAGACAGCAGTATCCAAGCTAAAGTCCAACAAAGCTGGTGGAGCTGATGGCCTCACTGCCGAATTGTTTAAAGCGGCAGGCGATGACCTGGTCAGGAGTATGCACCAGCTCATTTGCAAAATATGGTCGGAAGAAAGCATGCCCGATGAATGGAACGTCAGTATTGTTTCCCCGGTCCTCAAGAAAGGAGACCCTCTGAACTGCGCCAACTACAGAGGTATCAGTCTTCTTAACATCGCATATAAGATCCTCTCTGCCGTATTGTGTGAGCGTCTGAAGCCATTCGTCGACAACCTGATAGGTCCTTATCAGTGCGGCTTTAGACCAGGAAAGTCCACCATAGACCAAATCTATACACTACGGCAGATCTTGGAAAAAACCCAGGAGCTTCAAATCGATACTTACCACCTTTTTATCGACCATAAGGCCGTGTATGACAGCATCTATAGAGAGGAGTTATATAGAGCCATGTCTAGTTTTGGCATCCCTACCAAACTTGTCCGATTGTGTAGGATGACGATGGAGAACGCACGCTGCTCCATCAGGGTCGGAAAAGATTTCACCGATACATTCGATGTCAAAAAAGGTTTTAGGCAAGGCGATGCACTGTCATGCGACTTCTTCAACATCGTTCTTGAAAGAATAGTGCAAAACTCCCACATCAACACAAGAGGCACAATCTTTCAAAGATCCGTTCAATTGCTCGGATATGCCGACGATATTGACATAATTGGAAGAACGCAGCGTGATGTCAATGGCACGTTTATGAGCATTGAGACGGAAGCGAAGAAGATGGGTTTAGTGGTAAATGAGGGCAAGACCAAGTATATGCTGTCATCAAGAAAGGACACCCAACACCGGCGTCTTGGACAGAACGTCACGATAGACAGCTATAACTTTGAGGTAGTTAAGGACTTTGTCTACCTAGGCGCCGCTATTAATGCAGACAACGACACCAGCGCTGAAATCAAACGAAGAATAACTCTTGCCAATCGCTGTTTCTTCGGACTAAAAAAGCAATTGAGTAGTAAAGTCCTCTCTCGAGCAAGTAAAGTGTCCCTGTATAAGACACTTATCATCCCGGTTCTTATATATGGCGCAGAGGCATGGACCTTGTCAAAGGCAGACGAGAACGCTTTAGGATGCTTCGAGAGAAAAATTCTTCGGGTGATTTTTGGTCCCGTCTGCATAGATGGAGAGTGGAGAAGAAGATTTAACGACGAATTGTACGGGCTGTACAGCGACACTGACCTTGTCAAACGAGTCAAGGTCCAGCGGCTTAGATGGCTGGGTCATGTAGAGCGAATGGACACCAACGCTCCGGCCCGGAAAGTCTTCGAATCCAATCCCGAGGGACAGCGCAGTAGAGAAAGACCGTGACTCAGGTGGCGCACGCAAGTAGGAGAGGACCTCAACCAACTTGGCGTGCAAAACTGGAGGCTGCTAGGTAGGGACCGAGCTGGCTGGAGAAGCATGTTGGTTGAGGCCCTAGTCCGACCCGGACTGTAGCGCCACCTTAAGTAAGTAAGTAAGATAAACAAAGAGAAGGAAGATATACGAAACAGCTATAAATACCCTTGTCCCACACCTTGAACATCATTGAATGGATATCGAATAGTCGGTATTGAAAAATCATGTGGCTATCAGATAACCAGTTCTGGTCTGTCGTGGGTAAATCAATAATTTCAAATTATAAGTATCCTAATGGTAAAATGATATTGTGTTTCCATAAAGGATTTGCGAGTGATGTTTACGGGCTCCCGGACTGTTCAAACAGATTCGTACACCTTGAACTTGAAAAATGAACTGCGATTTATTGTTATTTCTTAAGTCTATTTAAATCTCCCACAAACTTATTCTTTTTAAACTTTCCACCCTTGGCTTTGATCCCATTCTGTTGAGATGGATTTGTTCTTATTTAGAAAACCGTTTTTACAGCGTTCTTCTAACTTGAAGTTATAAGTATCCTAATGGAAAAATGATATAGTGATTCCTTAAAGGATTTGCGTGTAGTGATGTTTACGGGCTCCCGGACTACTAGAACAGTGCAATCTGAGTCAGATCAGATCAAACAGTGGACCTATACATTGGCTTTGATCTTCAAGAAGATTAGTTCTATTTATTGTTTCATTATCAGAGAAAGAATATTACTTTCAGTATAAATTTAGAACAATTTTCTCAAAATAAAACCACCTAATTGAGTTTTAGCCTTCATATGCCTTCATGAGCTCACAGCTCACAACTCATTCGAAACCATTTGAATCGTTAAAAATCTATAGAAGAGTTAAGCTTTATTTAATTTGGTAGACTTGATTTCATAAATAAATCATCTTTCAATTCAAAGAACCAGAGAACGAAAGCGAAATACCAAAAGACTTAATCCCCAGAGCAGTTGTTGAAGGATTTGTAGGGCTGCAATTGCATACGCATATCCAAACTCTCTCCTTCAGTTGTTGATTATTATGCTCTCGTTTCTTAAATCATTCACAAATTTTAAGATAAGTCCAAGAATATTCTAAGCAGATATTCTATATGGAGAATGCCTATTTGCTTGACGAGTTAAATCGATTGTTCAACAAACGTGATCCTTTATGTTGCCATCTGCATTCTAAGTCCACACAAATTTTGGAATTTTAAACATTGATTGGTGTTATGTTGCAACAGTTTTTTAACTATGAATTGCATCCAGGATTTTGTGAAACCAAAAAATAAGAACTTTTCAGCCAATTTAATTTATTTCATAAAACAGAACTCATAGCAGAGACATCTCCAAGGTGCCTACAGTATTCTGGTACATATTTAAAGTTTGTTTCATAACTTTAATAAAATATGTGAAAATAGAAGGTGTGTTTGTTGTTAGCTTGTATTAGGTTGGTAACAGAGGAAGAATGCACACCAGGCGCAATGAAAATAAAAAACTATGAACTATACGACCGACCTTTCGGTCGCGCATGGCGACGACAAGGAACCAAAAAACTTTTATCAATATAATCGCATTTAATGTGAAAGGATGTCAGGAAAGAACGACGAAAGAACAAACTCAAACGGGACGGCATAGCGGTAGAGCGCAGCAAAATGCACAACGGTTAAGTACGACAAAAAACAAACGCAAACTCACATGCAAAGGAATTTGTGTATAAATAGCAAGCAAAGTGCACCAATTCGTTGTTTGCGCGCATAAACTTAAAGACTTCACAACTGGATAATGGCTACACACAAGGGACTAGCACAGAAAGAAAGCTTCTCATAAAAGTGGTACCGTGATAATATTTATCTGAGACAAACACCATTTAGAGGGGATGTGATAGCAAAAAAAAGGAAAAAAAAAACACCATAAAACTGTAGCTCGATGTGGAAAAAGGTGCAAATACAAAGGAAAATAAACAAGATTTGACTGGCCACACTGCTATTACCATCATTTTTCATTTCCCTTATAAAATGGACACTCCACTCACTCGTTGGTCGTTGCCATTGCTGGTGCCGCTGTTGCTGTCTCTGCCACTGCCACTGACACTGTTAGTGTTTCTATGACTTTGTCAGAGTTAACCCTCTTTCTTCCCCCAGACATACCTAAGTAAGTATACACAGGCACACTGCAAACAAGTCCAAACAAATTAAAGCCCGCGCATAGTAAAATGTTCGCTACGATGCACTTAATTGCATCCGTAGATTGGTGGAATATTAATTATCCACCGCTAGGCTTTCGTTATACTATGTGGGTTCATAGAGAGAGGGACTCAACTGCACCCTCGGGCTATAAAAAGTGCCATTAGAGCCAATACGGCTAAAAGGTGCCCTCAAATTGCTGTATACAAACTTCCACACTCAGAAAAGGACACGGTGAGGTAGATGAGAGTCCGGGTGGTCTCGTTGCTTTTCGAGTAAGCTTAGATTCGTATGTTGAACCCTCACTTCGAGTTTTCCGAGTTCTAACACCGATGCGATGAAATTGTGAAGAAAAGTGTTGTACGTCCCTCTCTGCACCTTGCAAAAAAGACCCTACTGTTGGAGAATTAAGGACAAACTTTTTAAAAGTCCACATGGGAGGCATTTGTACAGCAACAGTAATTTTTTATTGCAACAAAAATTGAAGGATCTTTATAGTGAAGCCATAAAAACAGCAAGCACTATAGTCCTCCAAATCTTAATCCGTCCGTTCACAGAATCCATGATACTTTAAAAAGATTTTAGTTGATTGAACAACTACCATGAAACATAAAGTCGCGTTCGCGTGTCCTGCAGTGGCAGGGAGACACAAAATAGATGGAAAAACCATGCTCATGTTGGTTATTCACACAGTCAATACTTTAAAAGGGTTGTTGACATCTACTTTAAATTTATTATAGAATTGCATGAATGAGCTTGGGCATATTTCCGGGAATCAACCACAGCTTGTGTGATGTGGCTTTTTGGATTTTATCACAATTCTGATAAGCATCGTTCATGAATCATGGTCGAATCCTGGTTATTTAATTAACTCGATTGAACGATATCTATTCATCAACAATAATCCACCACAATTCTTTGCATGTCATGTTTAACAAAAAACCAAAAACTCGTTGAAATGAGTGGTTTTTGTTTTTTAAGACTAACCCTCCTCCATCTCTTCATATTTTGCTGCGCGAATTTTTTATTTGTTTCTGTTTGGTCCGCTCTAGACACTTTTTTCTTACAAAATACCACCGAGTGCTTCTCAAGTGAACAACACGCTAATTTGCCAGAAAAAAAAAATATTCAAAACAAAGAACGTATGGAAAAGCCCATGGAAATATTTTTATCTTTAAATTCCACTTTTCAGCATACTTTTTGTAGCGAACCCAAAAAGACATTCCTTGAAAGAAGCAAAGGAGGTGTTCGATGATCCTGGGAACAGATAGTTGCTTGCCATCAAAATGCACGAACTTTTAGAGCTCCGTAATAATAGACGTATGCAGTCGTATTTATAAAATTTGCGTAGTACATCCTTATATCGTTTTTCATTGACGAAAAGAGTTACTCCTTTTGTGAAAAGATCTACTCTTTTTCCATTTTTAATGTTTCATTGAAAAAAAGAGTAGATCCGGAGTAACTCTAAACGTCAAAGATCTACTCCCAATCGGTTGGGAGATCTACTCTGAAAATGCAAAAACATCTGTTGTATCAAACGTCAAATGGAAAAAATTGTTGTGAAATTTGTTTGGTGATTTTTAAAATTGAAAAGAAAAAAGAAAGTAATTGAATATGAGTGCAGAAAAATATGTAAATAATTTAGAATTTGTTAGTTCGCTGCATTATTTGTTGTCATCTTCTTCGTCGTCATCCCTTTCCAATCCATCCACCATCTACATGGAGTGTAAAAAAAAAAGATTGAAAAGATGCAAGTGGGCGCATTCACTGCTTTAGTAACTACGTAATCAAGTCATTAGAAACAACTGCGAAATGTGTTGAAAATTTTTCACCCCACGTAATGTTAAAATCTCAGACATAAAGTTAAATTAGAATCATTTCGACGTTTCACAATCGGCTGTTCGGAAAAAAATACGAAAGATTACAAACAAAAAAGGATTTCCTGCGTTTGTAGTTAAATTTTGCATTCACAAAATTAATTGAATTTTGACTACATAGTGACTACACACAGAAAAATAATCGTGTAAAATCAAAAAAAATAGGATAGATTCAACACTTTTTGGGTATGATTTTGCTCTAATGGAGTTTCGTGTTGATTTAAAATGATTTTCTTGTAAAACAATCGTAAATTCTTATCATTTTGAAATAACGTGATATCAGCTTAATTTGAAAAGATTATCGTATTGATGTAACTCGTTGATTCCTGTTGAATCAAAATGACTACCCTTTTAAAATAATACACATATCCTCTTGAATCAAATAGATTTTAAAATTGAAATAACTCGATGATCCTTGTTAAACCAAAATGATACTCAGCTTAAAACAAATTAAGAATTCGAATTGATTCAACTAGGCTCTCATGTCAAAATAACATGATAGTTCCTTTCAAAACAATTCCTTGTCGTATTGAAACAACTTCAATTTTCCTCGAACAATCAATATGTTTTCGTTTTAAAGTAAGATGAGAATTAAAAAGAATTGAAATGACCCTCATGTCAAATAAACATAAAGGGTCCTGTTGAGTTGGTGGTCCTGTTAACAAACATACATTCAGAAATACATAATGCAATTTTTTTAAGTTATGTATTATTCAATTTTATTTTATTCTTTAAAATTACATACATTTAAATTAATTTATTTCAAAAATATATTTTTTTAATATAAATTGTAAATATCATTTAATTTATTATTTAAATACATTTATTTCTCAAATATGTTTTTCCGTTATTAATAGAAAATATATTTAGAGGCGGACTTGTGAATTCCTGAAATTTCTTCAACAAAACTTGTTCTTTTAAATTTCCCACTTCATATGAGTCCATATAAGTCCAGCTTTGTTTGACTTCGGTCCAACACTGACACTGATGGTGGCAAATTAAGGATTATATTTCCTTGGTCGTCTTTCTCGTACGTCAATGCATCACTTAAAATAGTGTGCCGCTCTTGACTGAACACAAAATCACTATTTTGCAGATCCATTAAAAAAATATTATTATTAAACCACTTTTACACTTTACCTTACACGAACTTCTCCGACCGAAAGCAAAACAAGAATGCCACCAGGACCAGACAAGCAACTGGTGATCAAAAAGATAACGGAACTTTTTTCCTGGTTTGGCAAATTTTAATGTATTTCAACACGATTTGATGCAGTATGAACACTACTCCCTCTTACTTCAACACGATTTCTTTTTGTTTTTAAACGATTAAATATTGATTGGCTACTAAACAGTTTTCGAACTGAGACACGCAATCAAATAAATTAAAAGTAAAGCTAAAATGCCAATGCAAGCAGACAAGGGGTAGTTGAAAAGATAACGGATCTTTTTCGTTGGTTTGGCAAATTTCAGCGTATTTCAACTCAATATCAAGTAATATGAACACGACTCCCTTTTATTTCAACACGATTTACTTCTTTTTTAAACGATTTCATGTTGATTGAATACCAAAAAAACAATAATTTATCGTGTTGATTTTACATGGGCTCTGTTTCCTGCTTTAATCCGATTATTAACACGACTCCCTTTTAAATCAACACGGTTTCTAACACGACTCCATTTTAATTCAACAAGATTTTTTTTTTTAAAACGATTTCATGTTGATTGAATACTAAAAAACAATAATTTATCGTGTTGATTTTACATTGGACCTGTATTTTGTTTTAATCCGAATATTAACACGACTCCCTTTTATTTCACCACGATTTACATTTCTTTTAATCTGATGCAAAGTATATTTTAAACGAAATACTTTAAGAACAACACTAAATTAATAATAATGACATTTCAAAAAGATATCGTGTTAGATTAATCACTAAAAATATCAATTTAAAACGAAATCTTTTTAAATCTAAATGAAAGAAAGGTTGATTTAAGAAATATGCACCATTGTAAAAACAATAATACGTCGGGTTGATTTTACATTGGGTTATTTTTCTGTGTGTACAGAAGTGAATGCACCCAATGCTATTCCTGACAATTGTCACCAACAACGACAAAACTGTTGAAAAATGTTTCATTGAAAAGAGTAGTTCTGCATTTGAGAGTAGTTCTTTCGGATTTCAATGAAAAACGCTATTAGACAACTGTCCAACTAGACGGTGTCTAAAGAGTTGGACAACCCTTAGCCAATTTCGTATTTATAAATGCATTCCAACAGTTGTCTTAACAACCCCTCAAACTGTCAACTTCGAATGAAAAACTAACTGGTGGCGTTCATGATGTATCCGTGCAGTACCATTTTTTGTGTTTTGATATACGAGTGTAACAACTAAATGGCTCTGAAAGAGTGTGGCGTAGCACTTGAACCAGACCAAAAAAGCAGCTGATTTGACTTTGAGTTACAGCTTTTCCAAGTCTCATAAAACGATGAAATTTGTGCAATTTATAAATTAAATTGTTGAAAGTAGTATTTTTGCACCTCAAACTACTTATTTTTTTCGATCTTAGAGCTCTCAACAGTGTTTTATAACAGTTCAACAAAATTTTTTTTTGCTGCAGCAAATGCCACCTTAGCCATAGTTTAGACAACAAATTTCGGTGTCTAAAGTTAGACGTTCCTTAGACAGCGATGAAAGTTTTATAAATACGATTTGGAGTTGGACACTGTTCTAAGAGCTGTCCAAAGTTAGACATACTTTGGAATGGGGTTATAAATACGACTGATGGTGTTTGTCTGTTTGTCACAGATACCACACTATGAAGAAAAGATAGAAAACCCTCTTCACTATCATATTTAAAGGAAAAACTCCAAGGAATAAGTAAATTTTCTTTATTTTTTGTTTAAACTTTGCGTAGATTTTCATGCCAGCAAAAAAAAATTAAAAATACGCCAAAAGTTACAATAGGCGCGTTTTTGTAGCAACTAAGCAATCCTAAACCTGTGGAAAAAATTAAGGGATCAAAACAAAATTCCAAATTTTTTGTGGTTTTTCACTTTTATTTCATCCATAAGTGTATAATCAGCTGATCAGTGCACTTTACCATTGAACACACAAAAACATATCATTACTGACCTAAAGTGCTGAGATTAGGGTTGACAAGTTGCGACAAATCAATTCTGAGCTTTTTTTTATATAATTCAAGCGCACTTCAAGGGATTGTGACTACCCTTATAATGTTGGTGAGCACAGTCCTCAGTATTGAATTGATATAGTTTTCGGTGATAAAGTGCATTGCTGAGCTGATTAAAGGATTTCTGAGTTACCTCAGAACATATCGCACTGACCGCTTTTTGGTTTCAATGAGGCAGGTACCATTCATAGCATGCTGAGCTTGAGCGACTAACGGCAGCAATGAGTCTTTGAAGCATTGAAATCAACTCGGTTTTTATTACCCCAAGTAACAATGCTGTCGGTGTCAGAATTAAATGAGTTAGTCGTACGCAACCATTCAACTTCCATTTGCGAAAAGCAGGGAAATGAATTTAGAAACGAATATGTGAAGCTGATAGTTGAGTCGTAAGGAGTTTCAGACAGGGTCTTTCATGAAAAAAAAAAAATTAAAAAAGAGAGAGAGAGAGACAAAACGGAGTCCTGGGGCACACCAGCATTTAAAAAGTGGGTATTAGACTTGAAACTATATTAAATCCATATTCAGAGGTTTTTTCTAATCCAGCGAAGAAGAGATTCATCGATACCAAAAGCACGAATTTTCGATAAAAGAGCCTGATGCCAAACTCTATCAAATGCTTTAGAAATATCAAGCGAAATAATCTTATTTTCTCCTAAACAATGTAAAGATTGGTTCCACTTTTCGATGAGATAAGCCATCAAATTACCAGTGGACCGTTTGCTACGAAAGCCGTGTTGACAGTCATTAAGAAGCTTTCGTTCTTCAAGATATTTCATAAGTTGACGGTTTATCAACGTTTCCATGACCTTGGAGAGAAGGGACGTTAGTGCAATTGGACGATAATTGGAAGGGGAGGAAGTTTCGCCTTTTTTAGGGACCGGCTGCACAAAAGTAGTTTTCTATCTACTCGGGAAAATCCCAGCAGAAGAGGAAAGATAAACAATATTTTGAGGAAAATAGTATGTTCACTTGTTCTATTAAAAAGATATTGGACGAGAACGAAAAAAAATATATGAAAATGGTTCAAATGTAGGTAATTTAAAGAAATGAGAATGACCAATGAACTTCATTATAATCGCCCGATTTTAGAGACTGAAAATAGTGCAAGCCATTCGAGATCCATTTACTTTCACGTTTTTAAGAATTACGGACGAGGAATTTCGGACATTCAAATTCAAACACCTTTATTGTAAAATTGAGTTACACAGTATTCCCCCTGGAACTGAGAATTTTTAATCCATCAAGAGGGAGGATTATGGGGCTACTCCTACTTTAGTCGTTTGTAAAGCTCTTAGATGAGAGCCTCTAAGAGCTTTACAAACGACTCAAACAAATATCAAACCAATATGTGCGATTCCTAATTGGGGGAGGACAACGTTGCTACGCTGTTATTCACACGGCAAAAAAAGAAAATTAAATAAAAAAAATCCTGGTAGCGAACGTGTTTGATGTTGAATAAAAGCCGGTAACTAGGTGCTCCATCTCTCTCTCTCGATCAAAGGTTTTTCCTTTGTGATTCAAAACTACTTTCCATTTGAAAGGCACATACGGTGGACGTCAAAGAGTCCTATGAAAATTTGTTCCGGCAAATCACAAGGTTTTCTATTGATGTTAAATTCCTTTGCGTGTGAGATTAAAAAAAAAAAATAACTAGGAGACATCAAGCTCAAAAGCAGCTTCTTTTTCTATTCAGAGTAATGGCTGAGGTATTGGGAGGTTAGGAGCCAGTTTGACTATGGATGGTTGTATTTAATTAGTAAAGGCTCAACACTAATGTGCACATTTGATAAATCCAATAAAAGGAATTTCATTGAAGAATAATGAGCTCGAATTACAAATCGCTCAGCGGAGAACGATAGCTTATATTAAAAGCTACGTTCATGTCCAAGTCTGTGTATTTTCAATTCATTCCGAATGTGTCTGTTGATGAGTAGAGCAATCTGCAATTACTCTACCTACAAATATGCTCTCATGCTTACATGAGAAGTGATTTGAATAAATGCGTATAATTTTGCAGTCAATAACTGAATCAATCATTGCATTTAGCTTAAACAGTGACGAGGTAATTGGTTAATTCTACAAAAGCTCACATCATAAGCTAATTTGATAATCAAAGGCAATTAAATAATCGTGCCTACACCAATCTCGAATTTGCAACTCTAGAAATATTTTATCGATGTGCAGCACAATAGAGAAGCCTATTAACTATTAAGCCCATCACTTATTTAGAATGGCACTTTTTCAAAGTGAGGATTGATATTTTGCAGTTAGTTTATATATTTATTATAAATGCAGTTAGTCATTATAAATTAGTCAAAGTTTTTTGCTATGTTTGCATGGTTTCTGTAGTTAATTTTTGGGTGGGTACTAAAGTTCTGGGTGAACCTGTTCATTGTGCAGCCTACAGTAGTCGATACGACTTTTTTCTTGGCAAAATGTGTAGTGTAAAAATGCTTTTTTTCGAAATACTTTGTACACCAAGCAAAGAGAACGAGACGCATGCATCGGGAGTTGAAACCAATTTCTGTTCCAGCTGCTGATGCAATCCAAGCTTATCAAGAAATACACCAACAAATTTTTGTGAATAAAGAGCCAACCGGCGCAGGGACATAAGTCCCCGGGACATAAGTCCCAAATTTTATTTTTGGGACTTATGTCCCATCTAAGTGAGACATAAGTCCCAACTTCGATTTGGGAGTTATGTCCCACGCCATCGGGACATAAGTGCCAACTTTTTTCCGTTGAAGATGGGACATAAGTCCCAACTTTTCAGGAATAGAGCTTAGTAAATCGTTGTACATTTCTACTAGGCAACCAAACAATTTTTGCTTGCCATAAAGTTGTTGGTCCTTGACACCTTTCTCTCAAGTGATTTTAGGCAATGGAACCAATAACCTCTAGATAATCTCAGAATCGTTATATACTCTTTGAATACCGATTCGAAGGCTCTGTTCGAAATATTATATTCCATCCAGCGGGCGATGGAAAATGTTTACTTTAATTATAGCTGAGGTATTTGCACATATAGTTATCGCGCGATTTTTTAATTTTATTTTCTCAAATACTCAAAAACTCTAAGTTTTTAAGTTTCTTTTTTAAATTAAAAAAATCTTACTAACTTCTACAAGTAAAATATTATCTCCTAATTCCGGAAAACCATATCTCTACTTTCTAATGAGTAGAAAGTCGGAGGAACTATATGTGCAAATACCTCAGCTATAATTAAAGTAAACATTTTCCATCGCCCGCTGCCCTTACAACATATTTCAAACAGAGCCTTCGAAACGGAAATCAAAATTTTTTAAGTTTCTTTTTTAAACTAAAATTTTTTTACTAAATTCTAAAAGTAAAATAACGTCTCCTAATTCCGGAAAACCATATCTCTACTTTCTAATGAGTAGTAAGTTTGCTTTTTGAAAAAAGAAGCTTCAAGAATTTGAGAAAAACACAGACAATTTTTCAGAAGGGCTTCTGAAAAAAATGTCTTAGCTTGTAAAAGTATATTCGGAGGGACAAAAGTCCCAACTTTTATTTTTGGGACTTATGTCTCATCTTAGTGAGACATAACTCCCAAAACGAAGTAGGGACTTATGTCTCACTTAGATGGGACATAAGTCCCAAAAATAAAATTTGGGACTTATGTCCCGGGGACTTATGTCCCTGCGCCGAGCCAACCATCTTCACAACAGCAACTCAAAGTAAATGCTTAGGAGATTGGCTCACTGAAGTTAATTTACAATGCTGAAGGACTGCTTCTTGCAGATGACGATAACATCCTTTGCTGGTGGCGACAGATAGTATTGCCCTGGCCTTTGTGCGAACAGCTTCATCGAAAACACTTTCAGGGAGATCAATCTAACTTTAAGGATATCACAAACGAAGAAGTTACTGAAACAGTTGAGAGCCTTAAACAGGGCTTTAGAAAAGACAGAAGACATCCGGCTCATCTTCAAGCTTATAAGAGATGATAGCGAACAGCTTCATCGAAAACACTTTCAGGGAGATCATTCTAACTTTAAGGATATCACAAACGAAGAAGTTACTGAAACAGTTGAGAGCCTTAAACAGGGCTTTAGAAAAGACAGAAGACATCCGGCTCATCTTCAAGCTTATAAGAGATGATAGTCTGACTCAGCAATGGAGGAAAAGTTATCTTCTACCAATGTACTAATCGAAATGAGATACACGATGATCGTTGAACCTTCGTGAAGGGATTGTACACACAATCTTAGTTGCTTGTTTTTTTCTACCGACCTAACAGATATATTGATTGGCCGGAGCTTGATAGCCTATTTGAAGGAACTTCATTCTTTATAAATGCTAATTAAGCTATTATCTTTGCTGGAGACTTCAATAGCGACGTTGTTAACGACAAAAGTCTTCTTAACAAAATGAGTTTTTTCAATCTTTTTCCAGTTGATACAAGCAATCCTACTCATTTCTTACAAAACTCAAGCTCACTTCTGGGTTTGTTCTTTGAAATGTGATTTAGTTTGATCAAATCAGTTCTCTCGGGTTCCCCAAACATGCGATCTTTTTCATCTTTCATTCACACTGAAATCGCAACTGCAGGCGATTTCAATGTACATAATTCTAGTTGGCTTCGGCATTCTGGCCAGACAACACCGAAGGAAAATATGTTGCTTTGCTGAATTTAACCAATTAACTCAACTTTTTGATAAGCCCACTCCGGTTCCAGATATTGAAGGCCATGCGGCCAGCACTCTTCAATGATTTCTAAACCATTTGATAGAGTTCGGCATCAGGCTCTGTTATCGAAAATGCGTGCTTTTGGTATCTATATGAGTCTTTTCTTCGTTGGATTAGAAACTACCTTTCCGACCGTTCAATACAAGCTGCATTGGATGGCTTCAAGCCTGATACCCACTTCAAAAATGTCACTTTCCATTGGACGAAAAGAACCGTCCAGGAGCGTCCAGAAGCATTCTCAAACCGTTCCATTGGTGCAAAAAGATCGCTTCTCATGATTCTGAGGAGTGACAGCCGCTTCTCGGTTTGAAGTGAGAATCGACTCAAGAAGCACTAACACATGTTACTCAAATGTCAAAAACAAAGTTTTCTTCAAGGAATATTTTTTAGGAGCTTAGGTGTTTCACTCACACAAAGGAAATTACGTTAAACTGAATAGAAACAATTTTGGGTGTTGCATTGGTTTTTAAAATGAGTGCTTCCCCGAGTGAAACCAATGGAAAACGACATAACATTCCCTCATCGCCATTATCTATGAATGGTACCTGCATCCAACAAACCGAAAAGCTGTCAGTACTTGGTATGTGTGTAAACGATGATCTTCGTTGGAATAACCACATATTTGAAGTCGCCAAAAACGCTGCTAAATGCTTAGGTTTCTTGAGACGATGCAGGAAGTTCTTCACCCCTTCTGATCTGGCTACAATTTATAATTCCTTCATCCGCCCAAAACTATGGAGTATAACTACCCAGTGGCGTAGCGTGAGTGTCTGCCGCCCGGGGCGGAAGACAATTTTGCCGCCCTTTTATTTAGGTGTTTTAATTTAATGTATACTATACATTCCATACATTAATTATAGAGAACATTTCGGTGAGAGCAGTCATCGTTATTTTGCATTACAGTAGATCCCGTTTATTTACCTCCCCGCTTTGATGCACAACCCGTTTATGTAAGCAATCTTCTTCTACGCTTGTTATTTTGTTTGATATTGCTCACAAATTAACCCTGTTAAATACCTATTGGATATTTACCCAACCCGCTTAACGCCCTCTATTTATCAACACGTTTTTCTAATAAGTACGCATTTTTTTCAGATAAATCTTACTTACACAAAATAAAAATAAAATTTTCTTTGTTTTGTTTCAAAATCAGCACAGTAGCACAACTGACTTCACAGCAATTGAAATGTCATCAATGTCCAACAAAAACACAAACAATACTACATACTTCCTCGGTTACGAACGCTTTTAAGGTATTAAAGCGGGTCCTTTTATCAGGCACGTAACCGGGTTTCAATAACTAACTTTCCCGGTTAATTGCACATAAAAGATAGCAAAGATTTTTATTCGTACTTTGTCTTTTCAATCAATCTAACAGCCTTATTCATGAACTTATTTCAAAGCTATGAATCAAAGCTTGTATGCAAAAGTGGAATTTAAATTAATTTCGAAATGTTTGTTAAATTTTTGAAAAGGCATGAATTTGGGTACTGGCAGTCAGTGCATATGTGTTGTATATTATGTCAATGCTTTTTATGCACAGAACTTAACTGTTACTGTTTTGATTTTTGATTAATGCTACTTTTTCGTGTTTTGTAACAGCTCTCTAGGAATGCTAATAATAATAATAATAATAATTACTCTTATTTTAGCTTTAGCTAAACAATTCTAAGAGAAAACTATTAGTTTAATTCACTGTTGCCAACAGGTTGTTTGTTTGAAATAAAATGCAATGAAGACTAAATGATAACTGCAGTGCTAGAATACACTCCCTCTTCTTATTGAATCTTTTATCATCAAACTAACATTTGTTGATCTGATATTTTAAAGAAAAGAATATTGAAAAGTGAAATTTCGAAAATGAAAACAAAATTTTTCACAAAAAGCTTTGAAACACTTTCAAAATTCAAAAAGTCAGCCAGACGTGGCCTTAAGGTGGAATTTCATAAGAATCAGTGGTGGAAGCTGTATTCAAAGTGGTAGTAGTGAGATTTTGTGTAAAGTAAATGGTTAAAGCTGTACTTATAGTAGAAGGGGTAAATTTCGGTAGATATATTTGTTAATCTGCTTGAAGGCAGGTTTCAATGTGTGTGTAAAGTTGGGCATCTAATTAATTTCTCATCTGTGAAATGATATAATAATTCGACTTAAGCAGGAAACAAATAGCGAGATACATGCAGGTAATGTAGTTCTGTAGCCAAACGCTAATAATGTTGAGGCAACGTCGAATTCGTCACAAAATAAGTAATTGAAAACTCCGTACCGTGCTCTTTTCAACCGGTTCGAATTTGTAGTTGCGATAAAAATATAAAATAGTTCAAGTATTTACAAAATATTTTTATTACTTATTGTTAAATTTTGCCACCCCCTAAACACTGCCGCCCGGGGCGGACCGCCCCCCCCCCCCCCCCCCCGCCCCCCCTCGCTACGCCACTGTAACTACCATATCTGGTCAGGTTCTCCTCAAACATCTTTGCGCCTACTTGATAGAGTACAAAATAGAGCGTTAAAATTGATAGGTGATACTTCAATCGTAATAGATTGATTCTCTTGAACATCGTCGAAACGTTACCTCTCTCACTGTCTCTTTTATCGCTTTTTCTACAAACAGTGCTCTAGTGAAATAGCCAGCTGCATTCCTCTCCTGAAACAATTTAGCCGCAACACCCACCTCGCTCGGAATGCTGTTCAGCTTTACCTTGAGCCCAACTTCGGGCGTACAGTCAAGTATAGAGATTCTTATTTTAGTCGCATCACCCGAATGTGGAATGCTCTACCTGACCCTGTTTTTCCCCTACATTACGATTCGCAATGGTTCAAAAGCAACGTGCATCGGTGTCTCCTATTAAACCCTCTGCGCTTTCCTAACTGCTCGCACTGTGTTTATAACATTATAAGGGTAGTCATAACCCCTTGTGTGAACCATTATGTTCATTTGAGATATAAAGCGTCCGCCAAATAACTTTTTTTTTTTGGAAATGCTATAAAAAAACTAGGTACTGAATATTTTCTCAAATTTATTATTTTATTTGAAAGTACAATCCTTCCGGTTAATAATGGAAACAAATTTCTTTCAAATGGCTGCCTCGGCTGGCCATGCAGTAGCCTACACGATCGCTCCAATTTTTAAGCACATTATCGATTGTGTGCAGCTGTATTTCACCAATGGCTTCACGAATATTGTCCTTTAAAGCGTCAATTGTCTCTGGCTTGTCGGCGTAACACTTATCTTTTACCGTACCCCACAAATAATAGTCCAACGGTGTCAAATCGCAGCTCCGAGATAATCAAACGACATCAGTTCTGATAATGTGATCTTCAAAAACAGGGCGCAAAACATCGAGTGTAGCTTAGGCTGTGTGGCACGTAGGACGTAGCCCCGTCCTGTTGAAACCAAATGTTGTCAATATCCTCCTCTTAAATTTTGGTGAGTAAAAATTCGTTCAACATGGCCCGATAACGATCGCCATTGACTGTAACGTCCACTCTTTGCTGCTCATTTTCGAAGAAAAATGGCCCAATTATGCCTCTGGGCCAAAATCCGCACCAAACAGTGACTCGTTTTGGGTGTATCGGCTTTTCAATGTATGCGTGGGGGTTTTCTGTGCCCCAAATATGACCATTTTGCTTGTTTACATACCCGCCAAGATCAAAATGAGCTTCATCTGAAAAGATAATTTTTTTTTTCAAAATCGGCATCTTCGCTTAGTCGATCGCAGGCCCACTTAGCGAATCGAAAACGCATTGGATGGTCAGTTGGCTCCAACTCCTGAACCAATTGGACTTTGCATGGCGTCATACCAGGGTCTTTATGCAAAATTCGTCTCAATGATGTCTCCCAACTGTTCAATTGTTGAGAACGACGGTGAATTGATGTTGATGGCGCTTCACGCACACTTTCTGTCACAACAGCAATATTCTCGGGTGTACGGGTGTACTGTTATTGGCTTTTCAAGCTTTGGTTTATCGATGAGGATGCCAGCTTCTTTCACTTTTTTCACAAGATAACGAACATACGGAGCTGACGCTGCTTCTCTTCTTCCAAAATCCGTACGCAATTTCCGCACACATTCTGCAGCATTACCATGATTTTCGAAGTAATGTCGCAATGTTTCCCAGCGTTGTTCAAGCATATACACAACCATATTTGTTCAGCGGAAGGATTAGACTAATTATTTGTCAAATCAGACATGAGCTAAGTATTACCATTCAAGAAATAAGCACTAGTTAAAAAAAAAGTGTTAGATGGCGGACCCTTTATATTCCGCATCGACCTGACCCACCGATTCTATGTGAGCTCTGCAACCTCAAGAAGAGAGAAGATGTATATGACTTTGTTGCCAGATGTCCCATTTTGAAGGAATTTCGTGTGAGGTACTTTCAAATAACCTCGATGGATTTGAATGACACGTTGGATGTTCTGAACGGAAAACTAAGTTGGAAAGCTTAGTATAATTACACAACAAATGCAATAAACTAAAGTCAACGTATCCTCGAAGGAAACTTTTAAAAATAAACAAATAAATTAAAATTATCCCTGCGTATTAAGCTTGAATAAATTGTCAATCTGGTAGACGGCCATTGGTCAAACCATATTAAACTTAAGGTTATCATATTGTACATTTCAATGCAGTTTTTAAATAAAGTTTTTTCAACTAAACTAGTAGTAGTAGTAGTAGTAGTAATAGTGACTTTAGTTAGCAATATTTATAAATTGATGAGCATAATTACAATTATAATTATTTTGGGATGTCACTAATTATAACATTGGCTTTAGCCGTCAGCTAGAAAAAGAAAGTTAAACGTATAATTTGCAAATCTTTATATAAATTCAAAAAAGAACATTTATTCTGATTGTAAAAATTGCAATTGTGAATTCTGATGTAATTTTGTTGTTGATTAGAATGCTTCGTTCGTTATTTGGCTTCGGTAGCTTAAATCTGAAGTGACGAATTTGGCTAGTGCGGTCCAGTTCAGTCCATTTAGAATTTATTTGACTTCCTCTAGGTTCAAAATACTTTTGCTTACATTCTAAGAAAAAATAGTAATTTTACTACAATAAGTGTTTAAAGTTTTTCAACACCGGTTGAATTTTGCTACAATTATTGTAGCATCGAAATGAAATCGTAGTAATTTTAAACATTTGCTGAAAAATAAGCATTTTTTTGTTGAAAATTAATCGAATTTAGAATTTTTGTTTAATTTTCAACTTATTTAAACATTTTTTGATGAAAATTAAGCATCGCTGTTGAAAATTCATATCTTTTTGTTGGGAAATCAATAGATTGCTTAAAATTAAGAGCGGTGTTAAATTTTCAACACCGTATTTTCTTACGAGAAATCATTTTTTTCTCTTAGTCAACAGATTTTTCTGAAAATTAAACATTCTTGTTTAAAAATCGTAAAAGTTTGTTTGATATTAATCAAATATCTGAAAAAAAGAAGAGAATAGAAAAATTCAACATCCCAGATCGTTTTTTTTTCAGATATCGTTTTTCTCTCTTTCAACAGTTTTAGTTTAATTTAATTTGATCGTATTCATAATCTCGTAATAATGTTGAATTTTTAATAGAACATACTATTTATTCAGCAAAAAATGTTTAATTATAGAAAATACGATATAATTTTTATATCCCAAACAAATATGAATTCATCGTATTTTCAATTATTAAACATTTTTTGCTGAATACAATTTTCTCTTCGTAATAGCCCAGTTCACACTGTACAATTCGTTGGACAGACTTCGTTTGATGGAAGTTGGATGGTCTGATGTAGTTTTCGTTCACACCTATCAAGCTTGTCGTCCAACTTTATGTCACATACCCTTCCACTCCGTCCAACTTCTAGATTTTCAAAAAATTTTGAAACCATCCAACAAATTGGACAAGCGGTCGTATGAAGAGTTCACACTATCAAGCATTGGTTTGTCAAACCTAGGTTTGTCCAACCAATTGTACAGTGTGAACAGGGCTAATCGTAATCGTAATTCGTAATCCTTTGTTGAAAAAAGAGCGAAGAGGCAAATTTGCATCTCACTCTCCTACGGGATACGATTTCCCTTTCAACATCACTTGTTGAATTCTCAATTTCTAATCATTACTTGTGCGAAAACAATGTGCATTTCTTTCTTTTGTTCTTTCTTCTCTTTCGTGTACGTGATATGATAGGCACGTGCCCCGCATCACTACAAACAATATCAATCAGTCTCAGTCTCAGTCGTGAATTAGTGTTTTTAGAGCGCGGTCACGATTGTTAAAAAGAAAAAAAGTGAAAATGTATCCGCGATTATTAAAAAAAAAAAGTGAAAATAGTGAGGTGAGTGAAATATTTGTATTATTATTATTAATATTATTACTAGGTATCTTATTTAGTTTTTTGTGTCACTTATTTCCACGATAAATGCAACAACCGCTTGGTTTAATTCCGTATTGTTGTTGTATTTAACATGGAATATCTTTTTCAATGTTAAATACAATAACAATAGGAATTAAACCAAGCAGTTGTTGTATTTATCGTGGAAATATGTGACAAATAAAAATTTGTGTTGAAAATTAAACATTTCTGTTGGAAATTAAACATTTCTGTTGGAAACTAAACATTTATGTAGGAAATTCAACATTTGCGTTGAAAATTAAACCTTTTTTAGAAAAAATAATATTTTTATGTTGAATTATCACCTAAATTGTTTAATAATTCCAAGCTCTTTTTAATTTTCTACAATAATTGACATTTGTCTTTGAAATATATGTATGTATTCTCTTGTGACAGGGAGAAAATTGCTACTAACCTTACAAAAATAAACACCCTCATTCGTAAACTTAACCAATACTAAAGGAAGGGTAAGTCACATCTTAGTTATTCTTATTATGATATTTTAGCTAAATAACCTTATATCTTATCCTAATGTAAATTTTATTTTAATTTTAATTGACTTAAACCATTGCTTTTTTTTTCTTTTACTTACAGACATGAAGCTCATCATTTTTTACATTTACATTTACATTAAACCTACTCCACACATAAATCTGCGGAGTAGGGGGGGTTGCAGCCGGGCGACAAAGACCATTTGGCTGATACACCACAAGACAAACTACTACATACTACATAGAACAAATAACACATGACATTTTTTTTTTTATTGAATTACTTTTTTTTTTGTTTATTAAATAGTATTTATGTATTCTTAGTTATTAAGGAAATATTGAAAAAAAAAAACAAAAAAATAAAAATATATTACTTAAATATACATTATTTAGTCTTTCTTTTTTTATGATAGTTTTGAAGAATGAAATTCAATTTTGTGATTGTTTCGAAGAATGAAGTTTAATTTTCCAGGATTTCTAATGGTTTGTATTCAAATTCAACGGAGAGAAGTTATTCAATTGCTTTAACTTGTTCTTTTTTCTTTTCAATATAAGGATCAAGAAGTTTGCTTATATGACAGAAATCTGATTTTGATGAGAACTCAACCCGTATAAAATGGTAAGAACTCAACATATATTTTGAAAGATACTAGCAATTACTAGAATATGTTCCCAAAAAGGCTTATATTTAATTAACTGTAGCTATAGATTTCTCAATACAAATTCTATTTTCAAATACAAATGCTCAAAAAATATGAAAACCTGAATATTCCATCTAAATAAGCTTTTTTTTACAAAAAAGATATTGGAAATTCAGAAAAATTAAACAAATTTATAGCAAAATTTAGTATTCAAAATAATCATTTAAATATGTAAAGAAAATTGTGAAATTCCAATAAAATTATTTGGATTTTGATAAAATATTATTTAAAAAACAGCATTTTAGTTTAGTAATACTATAGTAAATGCAGCTTTTTTCAATAAATTTTGTTTAATATCCAAATAACTAATCGGAAATTAAATTTTTTTTTTCACATGTTTTAAACGATTATGTTGAAGACTTAATGTGGCTGTGAAAAAATTTGTTTAATTTTCCTGAATTTTCAATTTTTTTGCTGAAAAAGCAGCTTTTTATGTTGAATATTCAGGTTTTTTATTTTAATTTAAGCATTTGTGCTGAAAAATAGGGTTAATGTGTTGAAAAATCAACTACGGTTGATTAAATTTAAGCAAACTTTTGGGAATAAATTTTAGAATATGTTTATCTTTCAACAATTATGTTGAATTCTAATCATTTTATGTTGAATTTCTGATTTAATTTTGATTGGTATTAAACATTTATGTTAAATATTCAATAGATAATGTTGAATTTTAATAAATTAAAAATTAATTTTCAGCAAACTTCAATCAAAATTCAACAAGTATGCTTAAAAGCCGACAGTTACTTCCTGCATTTGGGGCGCAATAATGTTGAAAACTAAGTAAAGTTGTTGAAAAGTCAGATTTTTTTGTTGAAATATCAGCAAAACGAGCTGAATATTAAAAATAAAAGCTTAATTTTCTACAGATATTGTTTATTTTTAAACATATTTGTTGAAAAAGGTACGATTTTTTCTTATTTTTGAAGAAAATTGGACATTTTTTGTTGATTTTTCAGCAAATCCGGAGTAAATTTTATATAAATATGTTTAATATTTAGCAAATATTGCTTAAAAACCGACGATCTGGGATTTACGAGCTACGATATACGATCTATGAAAATGCTTACTTTTTAGTGTGTTGAAAATTAAACAATTCCTTTTTTCGACCAAATGTTGAATAAAAAACATCGAAAATTCGTGTTGAAAATTACTACAATTATTGTAACGGACCAGTTGCATACAATAATTGGAGTAATTTTCAACAAAAATTTCTTAGAGTGTAAATAAAAGCGACGAATCAATTTTAATATAGAGCGAATTCCTAGAAAATGGAAAACATCTTCGGTAATCTGGAGTTACATAAGTAAGCATTGGGTTTGTTCGTTGGCGCCATGTGGTTGGTAATTTAAACAAAGCAGTTCTCTTCTAGTCTTAAAGATAAGGGATATAAACTTAATCGGGATTTGGTCGTTGAAATAATCGTTAAAACCCGTATCTATATTGCAGTTCTTTGTATAGAACTCGGGATTCACTTTGACGTGCTGACTCCGCGAATTTAACAATTATTTGCTATTCTATTTTCTCCAATAACAGTAGGAAAACATTTTCCAAGGTTTCTGAATCCATCTCTAGTAATCGAATGCCATGTTCCAAACCAATAGGGGTCCATTTTTCGAAAAATTTAGTTCTTTCCTCGAGTAAAGATCTTGCGATAACATTTGGGAGCCGATGACTTGGGAGTGCCATTACCTTCGTTATGTACTGGAAGTGCATTTTAAGCGTGAAAATGAATATCGGTGCAACTCCTGTTTCCAAATGAAGCATTTAATTTGGCGTGTTTATAGGAAGGAGTATAGGAGTTTAGTAGTTTTTCGACTTCTTCGTACTGCAAGAATCCCCATACTTGAGCAGCATAGCAGATAATCGATCTCATAACTGATTCAAAAAGCTTGAATTTGACGCTGGGGGCAATATTTTTTTTTGCTTAGAACTCCTTTCCATTTGCAGTTGATAGCCTTTTTTGATTCTGACAGCTTCTTTTGCAAATGCTTTTTGAACGATAGCGATGACGTAATGACAACACCCAAGTATTTATATTCTTTTACCACATCGATGTCCGTATTCATGAATTTTCATCTCTCTTCTCTTGCGTATCGTCCAGTGCCGTTTCGGAAAATCATTATTTTTGATTTACTATAGTGTTAACAGTAAGGCTCCATAGTTGGCAGTACAATTGCAAAAAAATTACAAAGGTGCTTTAATTTTAGTACCAGCAAAACAAATACCACCGAGAAGGTAGCTTGTGAGCAAATCCAGAAAGAGTGAGAAGAGAAGCGGACTCAAGAGGCAACCCTGTTTAACACCTGAAGTCGATGGAAACCAGTCTGATACTTCGTTTCCATCCCATACTGCAGTTAAGTTATTTTCTTACAGCCCCCTTAGCATTGCCATTATTTTGGTTGATATACCTAAGCAGCTTAGCTTATAGAACAGATCCTTACGATCAATTGAGACGAAGGCAGCCTTGAAATCAAAAAAGAAGGCGTATAGTTTTTTACTTTTGTTAAAGTATGAACGAGCGATACAGGTGAGGGAAAAAATGTGACCTAATGTATAGCATCCTTCTCTAAATCCGGCTTGGAATTCACTTAAAGTGTTATTTTCTTGGGTCCATATCGTAAGTCTGTCTAGGATCACGCCACTAAAAACCTTCATGACACAGTTCATGAACGAAATTCCTCTGTAATTACCTGGGTCATATATACATATATATATATGATGAGCCCACTGCCGTACCTGGGCGAAACGCAAACAATTTTTAAGAGTTGTGGTCTTGGATCTTTGATCCTTCCATGTCTTTTGACTTAAATTCAACTCAAAAAACTTTTGACAATAACAAATTCTTTGTTATTGTATTTCTTATTAAATTGAAGCCTAACTAAATAGACCAATGGCGAAATTTTTTTCTAAGTATTAGAATGTTGTTATACATTTACTTAGAAATAATAAAATTCACAGCATGTGAGTGTTGTGAAATTTATAAGTGTTTCGGTGTAAGCCAAACCAATTCGTGTCTTAGAAGGGTACGTGCAGCATCTAACTGATGAGCCCACTGCCGTACCTGGGCGAAACGCAAACAATTTTTAAGAGTTGTGGTCTTGGATCTTTGATCCTTCCATGTCTTTTGAATTCCATTGATTAATCTATCAAATCTCTATGTAAGAAAGTTTAATATGACTCCTGATAAGGATTATTCTTCCTTTGAGATAAAAGTTGGGAGAAATCTCGAATTGTATAATTTGCTAAGTGTCAGCTCCTTTTGGCCTTTACAAACTGTATGTAGTTCACGAATTTTTTCGTGACAAGAAACGTAAACCTCACGAAAACTTAAACGTTCCAAAAAACGATATCCCACTCGTTGTGAAGGAGGCGGCGGCGGCGGCGCACAGTTAATATGTGCTTCCTCATCTCAAGTCCGTCCACCAAAGTTAAATGTTTATTTTCAAAATGCGAGTGGATTACGTACTTAAACAAACGAGCTCTTTATAAACTCCTCATTGCATGAATATGATGTGATAATTCTAACTGAGACTTGGTTGAATGCAGATTTTCTATCATCTGAATTGTTTGACTCTTCTTACGTCGTTTACCGTGTTGATCGTCCGATCGAATCTGGAATGGAACGAGGTGGTGGAGTACTAATTGCAGTACGTTGTACTTTTATTAGGCAGCAGTATGATTTACCGACCTCTTCCCCATTTTTTGAACAACTTTGTGTACATGTTAAAGTTTACAATAATGAAATTTGTTTTATACTAAGTTATATCAGGCCACATAGTAGTTTTCTTTTGTATAATCAACTTATAGCTAACGTCAATGATGTAGTGAAAGAGCTAACAACTGATCAGTTTCCCTGTGTGTTAGGTGATTTTAATATTGGTGATGTAGAATGGATTTTCTTGGAGGAAGAAAAATCTTTGATCCCATTTAATGTCGCGACAGACATAGAAACTAAAGTTGTTGATTCTTTAGCTTCGCTAGGACTATTTCAAATAAACCACACAAAAAATGATTTGGGTAGACAATAAGATCTTGTTTTTGTTAATAATGATATGAAATATTTTGTATATTTATCTGAATTCCCATAAGTGAACTACGTGATTTATCATAAGGCTGTTAATGTAATTTTTGAGTTTTATAAATTCAGTTTAGATTGCTCAAATGAAAAGGAATGTATCTTCAATTTCAGTAAGGCCGATTTCACCGCATTAAATAATTTTTATACTTCTATTGATTGGGAACATAGACTTAGCAATAAATCGCTTAACGATATGTATGTATACTTCAAAGCTTTAATATTTGATGGTGTAAATCAGTTTGTCCCCGTTTTTAACAAGAAGTCTTCTTTTAAGCACCCATGGTTTAACAAGAGGCTAAAAAACTTAGAAAATGTGAAAAATAAGGCATTGAAAAGATCAAAAATATCAGGAAAACCTGAGGATAGATCTCGTTTTCTTCAACTTTCGGAGAGAATTTGATTTTCTGAATAAATTCCTATACCACCAGCATATATGTAAGTGCTGCTGAAAGTAAAATTAAGCAGAACAGCAAATCCCTTTGGGTTTTCTTAAATTCCAAAAGAAAAACGTCTTTTCTACCGACAGTAATGGAGCTCGATGATGAAAAGTCGATTGATTCACAATCGTCCTGCAAACCTGCAATCTCTTTGCAAAATTTTTTGAATCAAACTATGACGCGGATATTATTACAAACGTAAATGAAATGTATTCTTGCATAACCCCTATTACTAATTTCAGTCTAGTTAACTCCTCTGAACAAGAGGTTTTGGATGGTTTAAATGAACTTGATTCAACAAAAAGGCTGGAGTGCATTTGATTCCTCCACTTTTATTATCTAGATGATCCTCATCTCTCTGCACTGCAATTAAATTAATTTTCAATAAATCCTTGGAAACTGGTGATTTTATTGATGATTGGAAAATATCTTTCGTTAATCCAATTTACAAAAGCGGCCTAAAGCACCAGATAAAAAATTACAGGCCGATATCAAAACTGTCAGCAGTGCCAAAACTGTTCGAAAAATTAGTGACTCAGAGGCTTTATTTTGCCGTCAAAGAATCTATAACGCCAAAACAACATGGGTTTGTGAGCGGCCGTTCGACTGCGACTAATTTGTGCCTTTTTCCCATTTCTGTTTAAATGCTTTGGAGAATGGGAAGCAAGTTGATGCTTTATATACGGATTTTGTAAAGGCGTTCGACAGAGTCCATCATGATCTTTTATTACAAAAACTTCAAAAATTGGGAGTCAGCTTAAAATTCTTGAAATGGTTGAAGTCTTACTTAACAAACCGTAAGCAGGTTGTTCAGATCGATGGTTTTCGATCGTTTTTCATCAGAGTGGACTCAGGTCTTCCACAAGGAAGTCATTTGGGACCACTTTTGTTCGATTTATTTGTGAACGATATTCCTGACGTTCTTCAATATTCGGAATGTTTGATATTTGCGGACGACGTTAAATAATTTTACGAAGTTGCTTCCAATTCATGACTGTCTTAAGCTCCAGGTAGATATTAATTACTTTTTAAATTGGTGTAATTATAACCATCTTAAACTGAACATCTCAAAGTATAAAATCTTTAGTGCCTTCAGAACTTTTTCACCCATAAATTTTAGCTACCAGTTTGGAGTTGAAGCTCTCACAAAAGTCAGGGAGGTCAAAGACCTTGGTGTTATTTTTGATGCCAAACTAACTTTTTCTGCACATATTGATTATATTACATCAAAAGGAAATTCGCTGTTGGGTTTTCTCCGACGGAATTCTGGTGTTTTCAAAGACGTGTACACACTTAAAGCTATTTTTATGTCCTTGGTGCTGCCCATATTAGAGTACTGCTGTGTTGTGTGGTCACCGTTTTATGAAAATAATATTAGTAGAATAGAAAGAATTCAAAGAAGATTTACGCGTTTTGCATTAAGAAATCTGAGATGGTCTGATGAATTGCCTGATTATTTTTATAGATGCGCACTTATAGATTTAAAAACTCTTGAAAGCCGCAGAAAAACCCAATGCGATGTTTTTATTAAAGATATTCTGAGTAATAATATTAAACCTGAGGAATTGCTCAGGTTAATTTCTTTGTACGCTCCTGAAAGAATTCTTAGAACTAGAAATTATTTGTTCTATGTTCCCACTCATAGAACAAACTATGGCCTAAATGATTGATTGATGATCTTTATTGATGAATGTTGTTATCTTGAAATATAATAATGACAATGTAATATGTCAGCTATTAAGCTATGTAAGTTGATTTTTGTACGAAATCTGTGAAATATGAGCTCGTAGATTGAAATTAATAAACTAAACTAAGCTTTTGCCAACGTGAGATCGATGAAAGCAGCAGAAGGGTATTCATAACCCTTTGATGTGCTCGCCAATTATATAAAAACTGCATTGACTCTTGTGGTCGAATTCACCATTCAGAAATAATTAGTCTTGCAAGACAACAATCGAAACGTCAGAAACAATCATTGAGTCAAGAAAACTCGGAAACAAATTAAAACACTGGACTCCTTATGCATCCACATAATTTATAAACGAATTCATGAAATTAAATGGAAACATGAAATAAAGTAAAAAAAAAAAAAATGCTACGTACAAGCAATTAACAGCCTTCACAGGCTTTTTGTGTGTTTTCGAGAGAGTTCCCGCATAGTCGTATATGGTGCCTATGTATCATATGGGCCCAAATAAATGTCATTATATTCAAACATAAAATATACACAAGCCCGCAAGCAATAAAATACACACTCTTTGCTCGAATATAATTAAAATCAACACAATTATCTTTGTAAGCCCTTAGTTCTTATAAAAGGCAACAGCAACAATAATAATTTAAGTCTCACAATGGTTCTTCATCAAGTTTTCCTCACAGCGACATATTTTTATCAAGAAACAATGTTAAAAAACAAACCGTCATGAATGGTTGAGAACATTTGAAAGTAAATTAAATACCCGCTCAAACAAAAGCGCAATGACAGACCGACGACCGACTGTTGCGATTATGGCAAAGATGGGAGTGTGTTTGTTTATTTATTTTTCCTTATCTTCTAGAAACATTGAACCTAAAAATGTGTACTGCATACGAAACATAATTTCTATTAATCGCTTTCTTAAAAAAAAAATTAATAAAAATACACCACAGCAAAATCTCCTGTTGTTAAAGCCAAAACCATCAGAACACGAAGACTGTAATACTCGTACAAAAAAATCACATTTCAAAGCTGTAACTTTGTTATACATGGAGTGGAATTTTCTCAAAACAAACTGATGTTGAAAAAAAATTTGTTGCTCCACGGCGACCACCCGCCGCCAATGGCTACTCCATATACTGAGCTGTCGTAGCTCGTAGGGCGAACATATAAAAGGCAGGAGTGGCTTTCTATCTTCTGTAATGTTGCTTTCATTTTCTCTAAAAAAAAGTAAAAAAGCAAAAAAATATTGGGTACTGCAAACAGTTTTGTGTGGCGTCGTCGTCGTGGGCTGTGGTGTCCAATGAAGGATCGTATTCTGGCGAGAGTCTTGGCAATTGTTTTTCCGTGTCGGATTTAAATTGAGCACCAACCAACCAACCTGAGATGTAAGGAGGTACATATACATATACATACCTCTATATGTTTTGCCAGGCGCTAAAAGCCAGCATACTGCCGGAGGATTATGCTGAAAAACCTCGCGGGCTTTATCTGCCTGCTATCCTCCTGTTTATACAAATAATAATAGTTAACAAAGAACAAAAGGTGAACAGGTATTTGATAAGTTATTACAAGAAAAGGTGTCCATGTTTACGTTAAGATTCTTAAAAGAGTAGTGCCTATGGAGCGCAATGTAAATCGCGGTGTCCTTTAATTTGTGTGGGTCGTGTTTTCGCAATAACTTATTTGAAGTCATTGGAGACTTTGTTGTTTGTACTTTAAATTCAAATACAAATAAAACGCGTTACCCATTCCTCGAGCTGTTGTCGAACTAAGGGAAGGGTGTCAATTCACTTTAAGAACTTCAAGAAATTTTCGGAAATCTTTTTCATACTTCTTGTGCGTGGACTTCAGCTTTGTTTGCAGCGAAAAATGTTAGACATTGTATGACCTAATTTCTCTCAAAAAAAAAAAAAAAAAATGGCTAAACTGAAATTGCTAAACGTTGGGGGTTTCGGTTTTGGCATCCAATGACAACATAGGATATAGCTATTTCGGGACGTTTTTCTGAAATAAAGGAAGTGGCTATAGAACAGAGAAATAATGTTATCGTAAGGAGTATAAGTGCGAAAATTATATTAACGAAAAGATATTGGAAGAAGGTAGGACGAACGACTGGAAAGGACTTTCGAACACATTAGAAATAACTGGTGCTAAAAGCTGGAGTCTCAATTCCGTTGATGCATTGCATAATATATCCATAGATACACCAAGATGGTACTTTGCGATATGGCATGGATAAAACCAGAGAGGTATAAAGGCCACCCACTATTATTATGGGATTGATAAGATTATATATGAATGGACGAGTTTATGCAGCTATGGGCACTCATTATGGGGTAGCAGCCCTTGAAAGGCTTTTTAGGAAGCTCGTTTACCTTGGAAAACAATCAGAAGTTAATTCTTTTTCAGGTTTGAGTTTTTTAGGAAGGAGATCTCGTAGTTTTAGTGTCCGTGGCGAAGTTTAGGCATTGCGCAACCGGAAGCTACGAGAGAGCTCGGCTTTACACCAGAAATATGAAATTGTATTCAAACAGGTATCGCACTTCGCGAGGTATTGTCAAGTCCTCCTTTCGCAATTTCATTGCCGTGAAAAGCTTTTATAAAAACTGGCCGTTTTCAACCGGCCTTAAATTCCCTTGAATCCATTAGACCCCCACAATTCTCATCTCCAAGCTTAAAGGTGGTGATAGCAATGTAGGTAGAGTTTTTTTTCTGTTGGAGGTAAAATACTAGCTGGAGCACTCAGACCTAAATACCGGTCCATTGTACTACCAGTTACCAATCTTCTATTTGTAATAGCTTTCCAGATGTTCGGAAAAAAGCCAAAAGACGCTGCCATGCTAAGGAGCCTAAATTACTAGCTCTCAACATGTCTGCGCCGAGTATCTGTAACCTCATGCGAGAAAAAGCAGGACATTCACAGAGGAAGTGCTCTGCGGTGTCCTCATCTTCTCCACAAGATTCACAGAGTGTGGTATCACTTAAGCCTAAAACTTTTAAATGCTTGGCTAAAGAGAAGTTCCCGCTGGCAACGCCAATAAGCTTTCTACAGTCTTTTCTGCTACGAGCTAGCAAAAATGTTGCAGTCTTCTTACTAAGGTTGGGAGCATACGTTTGGTTTGTCTGCAACCAATGGAGGCATGGCATCTACGTTGACTTAGAACGCTGGCAGATCTAGCGACGCGACGGTTCAGGTCCTGAGAAAGCTGTCTGAGATTCCTGCCTAGCAAGTTCATCGGCGATCTCATTTCCAGTTATGCCGTGATGGCCTGGAACAAAAATGAGACTTAAGGAATTTAATCTTCCGATCGCATTCAGAGAGCTCTTTCATTCCTGGATCACTTTCGAAGTGGTTAGAGGGTTGAGAAGGGCAACTGTCGCTGCAAGCACAGATACTTCTCTCCGTCCATCCATTATTCGCAACGTAGCCAAATGCCATTAGGATAGCATACCACTCCACTTGGAAAACGGAGCTTATTCCACCAAACAACTGACGCATAGGAGATGATTGGTTTTATCATAGCCGTATAGATCCAAAGGACCCTTTTCGGTGAAAGACCCCATGTCTTGCCAAAGGCTCCTTTGCATTGCCAGAAGACTGACAGTGCTTTAGTAGCTTTAGACTCGACATGTTTAGACCAAAGAAGTTTGTTATCTAGGATTACTCCGAGATGTTTGACTTCATTTGAAAAGGGGATGTTGACGCCTTTAAGCGTAAGTTGTTGGGTCAGAGCAGTCAATTTTCTACGTCTCGTGAAGAGGGCAACCTCGGATTTAAGAGGATTGACGGAGAGGCCGTTTCTAACACACCAGGTGTCAATCATGTATAGCGCAGCCTGTGCTCGGGAATAGACAACTTGGAGGCTGAAACCCACCGAGAGCACGGCGACGTGCGTCGTCGTCTGCATATGCTTGGGCGTGAACGTTACATCCATTGAGCATTACATAGAGAGTCGATCAACATGCACCACAGAAGAGGAGATAAAACACCACCTTGTGGACAGCCATTATTCACTCCTGTTGCAACATATTGTCCACACTCCGCCTCAGCGACTACGGTTCTATATTCACTGGCATCGCTTTAATCCACAACACTAATGACTCGCCCACACCGTGTTCTCTGGCAGCATTGCACATACCATCGAAGCTAGCATTCTCAAAAGCACCTTGAATGTCGATGAAAATTCCTACCGCAAATTCTTTCCTGTCAAGCGCGAGTTACATGTGCTTACTTCACTTCATCAAAAACCTTTTAGCTTTATTGAAAAGACAACTTATTATTTGGTATAACCTCTTTATTACTCTGCTTCGTACCAACTGCTGAACACTTTGACTTGACATGATCAGCATACCTCTATATCTTATCTATTACATTTTATATAATAAGTCATCAATACATTATGTAAATAATATGCTCACACAAATCATCTCATTTACTATCTGCCTGTATTATTTGATCGTAAGCAAGAGATCGAGCAAGAATCTTCGAAAGAGATCAATTCGAAGATCTTCTTCTCTTCTTTCCATTTCTGGCGTTACGAGTAGTGATCTTGAAGCGATCACAACTCTCCCATTTTTCTGCTTCACACTAGTGATCCGCCTGTGGGGTACGCCGCGTTGACCTCAGAAAGCGTCGGCAAGCCTCCCGGTTTTGGATTGTTCCATGTCTGAGGCCAACCAAATGCTGCTGTTTTTGCATTTGCTTGTACCAGGAGTGTTTTGGCCTGCCTTTTCTTTTTCGTCGCGAATTTGTTGAAACGTTGTACGATATTGCCTTTTGGACGGGGTTCTGCGGATCTCTCCTTTGAACATGACAATACCAACTGAGCCGGTTGTGCTGAATTTTGTCCAAGATGGTACTTTTGACATGAAGGCTTCCACGGATCTTAGTACTTCTAATTCGATCAAGCTTTGTTACTCCTGCTGTCATCCGAAGCATCTTCATTTCGGCTGCCGTCAATTTGCTCTCATACTTTTTGTACATTGTCCAACATTGTGAACCGTACCTATGTCAGAGCTGGACGGACAAATCAATCAAATCAATTCGAAGATCAAATTAGCAAAATCTCATGTTGATAGTAATGTGAGCGTTCAGTTATATAACTCGTCCCCCCCAAAGAATGAACTTAAGAAATAAGAAGTAAGTTCATTACAGACCTGCTTATAAGTTAACATAATATTCTAGCTTCTTATTTACAATAGCAAACAAACTCCTGTTTCATTTTTTAATTAATTAATTGTGACTTACATAAACACTCATTATTAAACTTTATTCAATTTGTAATAATACACTTATATTTGTATATAGTTAGATATGTTTCTAGTCTGTAAGATGATTATTGTAATCTCTGATTGATGCAAATAAACAATTAACAATTAACAATTAACAATTAACAATTAACAATAGCAAAAAAAAATTTTTTTTTTTTTTTAGTTAGCATATGTAAATGTATACATATGACTATGTATATTCTCTTTCATTTTGTGCAACACTATTATGAAGAAGTGAACTCCTTTTTTTTTTGTATATCTTACGCGATTTGATTTTATAAGCTATATACATTTACAAATTTTTTTTTTGTGGGATTTAAGATAAAGCAGCGAGTAAATAATATAAGGTCTGCACTTATCCATTATTCTAAGCTCACTTGGTGGGTGTTTTGCTTATGTTTTTTTTTTTTCGTTAATTTAGTAAACCCTTCATTATGATTTATGTTTTGTGTTTTTTATCTTTTGCTTATGAACCTTTCGTTTGTTTGTTTCAACTGTGATCTTATTGTTTTGAGTTACAATATGGTCATTGAATTTAGGTGCCAGTTTGTTGCGCCTGTCATCCATTTCGAAAATGACTTCATTTGGTTCATATATAGGAGGTTCTTTACTGGACTGATTGCATTTACTAATAAGACTCTGTTTCCGATTAAGACATTGTGCATGTATCATTTCAGATAATTTATTGTAGTTATCTTTATGCTGTTGTAGATATTCTTGCTCCGTAACAAAATTTGTTTTTAATGGAAAAGGTTGTGTATGGCTTATGTGTCCCGTTAGAACTTCGAATGGAGTTAACTTTGTTGTCGAATGTATTGAATTATTGTACGTTAGTACAGCTTCATCGACTACTTCTTCAATTATTGCATCCCTCTTTTGCGATTTTATAATGCGTATAATTTCAGTTATTGTCGAATGAAAGCGTTCAACGGGAGAGTTGCCATTTGAAGTTTTTGCGCAAATGTTGTGAAAAGTAATAGTAGTATAGAGCTTTAAGAAATCTCTAAACAGCGTACACACAAACTCGCTTCCATTATCAGAAACTACTTTTTTTGGGATGCCATGGTGTGAAAAATAGTGGCGGAGACATTTAATTAGATTGATGCTTGTCCTAGCACTTAATGGGTAGACGCTTGCAAATTTACTAAACTTGTCAACTATTGTAAGGAAATTGGTTTTGTGTATCGAAAAGATATCTATATGAATTATTTCGAGGGGCTTAGATGGAGTTTCAGTGAGCTCAAATTTTAGTTTTTCATTATTTCGGTCATATTTATATCTCTGGCAAATATTGCAACTGTTTATTACTTTTGTTACAATATGCTTCATTGACGGGAAATAAAAGTCGCGTTTTATTTATTTATTTATTTATTTATCTAGCAAGTCTTAAACTTTAATAGATAACAGTAACGATAAGTAACAAAAAATATAACAAAATTTAGTAAAAATAAATAACAATAGTTATAGATATAATACAAATAATCATTCGCATAACACAGAATTCAGTATCAAGCTCTTGCATGTATTTCTACTTAAATTAAAATCAATTATACTTATAAACTTATTAAAATAATACATTGCATTGGTTAAAGGCTCATTCTGGCCATATCTTGTTACATACCTAGGTAAGTACATGAAGATGTTTTCTCTTGGCCGAAGGGAACGGGCAGGAATATATATGTTTATCACAGAAAGCAAGTAAGAACAATCGATATGGCTGCATAATATGTCGCGTGCAAATAAAGCAAAATTACATTGCCTTCTTTTATAAAGAGGCTTTAAATCAATTAAAAGACATCGTGCTTCATATGATGGCATAGTGGAATAAGTATAAATCTTTCGTAGCGCGAATCTTGTTAACCTTTTCTGGATACGTTCGATGCGCATTATTGCGTTTCCATAATATGGACTCCAAATTATTGAACAATACTCTAATTTAGACCTTACTAAGGAAATATATAACGTTTTAATCGTATATGGATCTACGAAATCCTTAGAATTACGAAATATAAAGCCCAGCATAGCATTAGCTTTGGCAACTAAATGATCATAATGTAATCCAAAACGAAATTCAGAATCAAAAATAATTCCTAGATCTTTTTTTGAAGACAATCTGCTAAGAGTTACAGGTGACATAGTGTAGTTAAATGACACAGAATTCATAATACGAGAACCTTTTTGTGTTGAGGTATTGCTTTAAAATTGATGTTACAACGTTTTCATCTGTTGGGCTACTGTGCTCTATGACGAAGCGTTTTTTCCTTTTGAAAAGAATCAGCAATTTGGAAGATATATTTTTTTTTGTTGGGTTACGTCTGATTATTATTTGATGTGAAAATTCATTTATTGCTCTTTCGGATATTGGAATGCCAACATTCAAATTTTCCTGTGCTGAATGGATAGTTGAAGTCTTTGAAGTAGCATTGTTGTTTTGCATAGAAATAGTCTCTAAGTCTTCAGATCCTGCTTCATTGACGTTGATCTCGATACGAGAAAGTGCATCCGCGTTTAAATTGCTGGTGCCTTTTTTATATACGACTTCATAGTCGTGTTCTTCGAGACGCAATCTCCATCGAACAAGTTTTGAAGAAGGATCTTTGATTGAGAAAAGCCAGGTAAGAGGTTTGTGGTCCGTTACTATTTTAAATTTTCTACCGTAAACGTAGGGCCGAAAATATTTCACTGCCCAAATTATACCCAAAAGTTCTTTTTCTATCGTACTGTAATGCTGTTCGCTTTTTGATAGCGTCCGGCTTGCGAAACAAATCGGTCTATCAGAACCTACAGAACCTTGAGAAAGAACTGCACCTATTGCGACATTACTAGCATCTGTAGTAATGATGAAAGGCTTATGAAAATCTGGGTATTGGAGAATTGGGTCATTACATAGAAGATTTTTGCAATGTTCGAAACATTCGATATACTTTGAATCGAGTACTATTCTATTTCCTTTGCGAAGACACTCAGTTAAAGGTTTCGTTAGATTGGCAAAGTCTTTTATGAACTTCCTATAAAGACCCAGGGAATGATTTTATTTGCTTTTGAGTAGTCGGAATAGGAAACTTTTGAACCGCAGCTATTTTTCCGGATTTGGCTTAATTCCTTCAGATGTAACTAAGTGGCCTAAAAATGAAACCTCTTTGCGTAAAAATTCGGATTTACTAATTTGGACCTTTAAATTTGCTTCTTTCAGCTTTTGAAATACAGCTTTCAAGCTTTCCAAATGTTCTTGTAGTGAGTTAGAATACACTATTATGTCGTACATATATACCAAGCAGATTTTGCCCTGAAGATCCTTTAAAACATTGTCCATAATCCTCTGAAAGGTAGACGGAGCATTTTTGAGCCCAAAAGGCATACGGATAAACTCATAATGTCCGTTTTCAACAGAGAACGCTGTTTTAGGGATGTCTTCCTTTTTGATTTCGATCTGATGAAATCCCGAGGCAAGATCAAGTGTGGTAAAATAGATGCTTTTTCCTAACTTATCTAAAATATCCGTTATGTTAGGAATAGGATAGCGATCATCAACAGTTTTTTCATTTAGTTTTCGGTAGTCGACAACTAATCTCCACTTCTGTTTATCATTTGAAATTCTCTTTTTCGGGACTATCCAAATAGGAGATGACCAGGGCGAAAAACTAGGACGAATAATGTCTTGGCTGAGCAAACTGTTGATTTGTCTATGTACTTCCTCTCTATGTACATAAGGATAGCGATACGACTTGGAATAAATCGGAATTTCATCAGTCGTCATTATTTCATGTTTGATGGAATTAGAAAACGTCAAGTTTTGACCTTCGTGAAAGAAAATATCTTCGTATTCAAAACAAAGGTGTCTTATTGCTGTTTTTTCTTCCATATTAAGATGGTCGGTCTTTAGAACTTGGCCCAAATTGCAAATTTCATTGCTCTGTGTATTTTGTATTGCATAGTTATGCACTTCAACTAAATTTTTTATACGTTGGCCTATAATCGGTTGCTCAATAACGAAAGTTTGATCAGAACTTGCTTTGTTAATAACTTCAATGAAGCAGTACCAATTTTTAGCTTCATAAATTCCATCCGAAATCATCAAATCTAACGTTATATGAGTTGGTTTTATATACACGCTGCCAGACTCAATACTGACCGGTAACAAACAAATCGACTTACTAAGCCCCGGAACAAAATAGACTTTGGACATTGAATTTGGCTTGAAAACTAACGGAATGTCATTGTTATTTATTTTTAAAGTGGAGTTCTTAATATCAATTGTCATTGCAAGGCCTTTTATGATATCCACTCCTATCAAGCCATCGAAATAATCATGAAATTTAAAAACAAGAAAGGAGATTTGATTTTTGGTATACAATTCAGGCAGGCCTTCTATAACTACTTCTTTATTTACTGTTTTGGTGTCGAAAACAGTTTTTATTTCAACAGGTTCAATAGTTCTTGGTGTAAGATGAATAGCTACACTTGGACATAAAAATGACCTGTTACTACCAGTGTCAATCAAAAATTTTAGTGGTTTACCGTTAATACTATTTATGTTGATGTAAGGTAAAAGGTTTGAATTGTAGTTGTTCACGTCTACATAACCTATGGCTTTTCCGAGGCAGGTAGCCGAAAATTTGTATCGTCGATTTCTGCTTCGCTAGAAAGAATTGAACTACAAGGATCCTCGAGATAGTGATTGTCGTTTTGGACAGAACAATTTTGTTGCAACTCTGGATCCAAAGACAGATTTTCATTTGTAAAATAATAATTTGCATCTATATTGTGTAGCTGTTGTTTGCTCGAATGAGGAATGCTGGTAGTTTGTCTTTGAGTGTAAGCATTGGAAACAGACATTGGTTCTGGAGGAGGAAAAGCTCTGGGATTTAAATTCGGTCTTAAAGTAGGGACATAATTGTTATTTTGCAGTACATGGGAACTATTATGGTTCTGATAGGACGGAAAATTTGATTTGAGACTTTGTCTTGATGGTGTATAGTTTGTTTGTGAAGGATTATAATTTCTAGGTGCTGGTGGAATATATCTGAAGTCGGATCTCAAAGGTTGAGAAGCTACAACTAAAGGCCGTGGGTATAAAGGAGATTCATAAGTTTTGTTTTGTCTCGTTTGAGGCATTCTTTGAAAATGTTGTTGCTCGTGAAAATAAAACCTGTTTTGCTCCTCTAAGCAAAAAGAAAAAGCTTCAGTCAATTTTGACGGTCTCATAGCACGGATTGTAGACCCCAGTGGTTCTTTTAGTCCTGACAAAAATGAGTTTAAGCACATTTCTTGATAAAGTGACTTTTTTGCTTCATGTAACCTTACATGATTCATAATTGTTGAAAAAATTTCAATAATCTTCGCATAAAATACTTCAACGTTATCTGGCCCTTGTCTCATTTAGTGCAAATCCCTTATAAGGCTTGTTTCATTTCGCTTGTCGGCGTAATGAACGACTAAATTGTTTTTAATTTCGGTCCAGTCTATGGAAGTACCATACATGTTGAGGACTTCGTTTGCAGACCCTACAATTTTATTTCGAATTGCTCTCAAAATTATGTTTGCGTAGTTTGTGTTAGAAATTTGTGGCATTAAAGCTAAGATCTCTTCGACATTGTTAATAAAATCGTATAGCAAGCGTGGATTGCCATCGAATTTCGGGACATCTTTGACTGCATCCGGAATTCGCAGTGAATTAAAAAGTTCTAGAGCAGGATTGGGATTCATTCCTGGAATAGAGGTATTAGGATTCATTTCTGGAATCGATTCAGGCGTTAATTTCCTAGGCACTTTGTTACTATTACCAGCTAAACTGTTGAACTCAAAAAAATCGTAGGTTCTTATTTTTTGCAAATTAACTTTAAAGGGTTTACTTTTCTGTCTAACTGTTTTTATTGTATTTGACATGACCCAGAAAGAAAGCTTAAAATAAGGACTTACCTCACGTGTGGAATGGTTATTTTATCGTAATAATGAAGCATCAAAGTAAAGATTACAATTTTTCATAAGGTTCGATCTATTTCGGATTTTTTTTTTTTTTTTTACATTGATGATTTATTCTAGAGGAGGAGAGAAAAAAATGCTATCATTCTAAATTTACACTCATTGATTATTATTCTTATAGATTTTTGGAAATTTTGGATTGAATATGTAATAACTGTTTTTTTTTTTTAAACAAATAAAATTGTTTTGCAGCTTATTGATCTATGGCTATTGACACACGTTTTTGAATAGGTATAACCGATAGGTTATAGTTTCATACAATTTTGATGGGTTCTCACGTGGGTATATTCCGTATGTATAGTTAGGATACTCAGTGAGATTTTATTCCTTTCATTTCTTTCATAGAAGGCAGCACAGAGGAGTATTTTGGATAAGAGATTTATTGTCTTTGTATTATAAGTCTCTGGTTTTAATTTATTTCGAAGGCGAGGTTCTTAGCACTGAAAGTATTAAAACTACCTCTTCAATATTCCGTCAAAGAGTTTGCTTTCAAATCTGGTATTATTTAAAGCTACTTTTAACTTGTGATTTCACTTATAAATCCAGATGGAAAAATCGACTGCGCCAGTTACATGTGCTTACTTCACTTCAGCAAAAACCTTTTAGCTTTGTTGAAAAGACAACTTATTATTTGGTATAACCTCTTTATTACTCTGCTTCGTACCAACTGCTGAACACTTTGACTTGACATGATCAGCATACCTCTATATCTTATCTATTACATTTTATATAATAAGTCATCAATACATTATGTAAATAATATGCTCACACAAATCATCTCATTTACTATCTGCCTGTATTATTTGATCGTAAGCAAGAGATCGAGCAAGAATCTTCGAAGAGATCAATTCGAAGATCAAATTAGCAAAATCTCATGTTGATAGTAATGTGAGCGTTCAGTTATATAACTCGCGCATTCAATCCTGCTAACAAGATTTTGAAGTGCGGTCTCACAAGATTTTCCTCTTTGGTAAGCATGTTGCATCTGAGACAGAGGGTGTAATTGGAGTGAGGTTTACCGAATGTAAATCTCAACCATTCTTTCCAGCGTTTTAAGCAGGAAGGAGGTAAGACTGATGGGTCTAAAGCTCTTGGCGAGTAAGTAGTCTTGTTTACCAATTTTTGGTATGAAAGCGACTCTAACACTATGCCATGGAGTTGGTATATACGCTAGGGCTAAGCTACCAGTGAAAATATTTTTCAAAGTGCAACATGGCTGTGTAAACATCGTCAGTGCCAGGTGACTTGAAACTGTCAAAAGATGCCACGGCATATTTGATGGCTTCGTCAGTAACAACTAACTATGACGTGTACCAGCTACGGCGAGTGGATCTATCGGATTCACGTAATCTAAGGCAAATGGATTGCCGTGGTCCGATTGATATCTGGTTTCCTGGAAAATGAGTTTCCAGCATAAGACAGAGTGGCTCTGCTTTGGACTCGGTATAGGAACCGTCTGATTTCCTGAGTCTTTCTAGTTTGTTTACCTTGCTCCTTTTAAGGGCTTTGGCAAGTCGACTAGTTTCACTCAATTCTCAATTCTTTGTAAGAGACACTCTTTGATCTTCAAATAAACCTTTTAAAGTCCTTCTGTTTAGATCGATACAGATTCCAGTCGACCTCTGATTTGGTCTTGAGGGAGTACTTCTGATTTCCCTGCGATGTTTCTGTAGTTCACTGCTCCACCACGGAATCAATGATCTGCTAGGCAATTGTCTAGCTGGACATGTTAGCTCGAAGCTACTTGTAAGGGCACAATTCACTTCTAGAACTGCATCTTCCACTTTTTGTGATGTTGAGAGCTTAGGAAGAGTTTTGACGAAATTACCAAGCTCATCGTTGAAAAGTGTCCAGTTAGTTTTTTGGGATTTTTTGTAACTAAGGGAGTGGGAACCGCATTTGCTACATGGAATTCAATGTACATATCTGTGGTCTAAGAGTGACACGTCCGGCAAAACTTTCCAGTTGACCTTCTCTTTGCATATCTGCTAGATAGTGTCAAGTCAATTAAGTCCTGTCGTATAGCCGTAACAACCAACATTGCCAACATTGTTAATGTCTAAGTCAGAAGACAGAATGTAACTAAGGGATGGTTGCTTCTCATGTTGCATTTGGTGCTTCCCCAAACTATGTTTTGGACGTTAGCATCACAGCCCATGATAAGCCCCAACTTCCGGCTTTCACAGAACTCCACCAACTCCGGCTACCTGTCTATTGTAAGGGGGTAAAATGGAGTTCCAGGGAAAGTAAACTGTCGCAACGACGAAAATTTGCCACTCACCTCAGTTTACCATCGCCGCAACCAGATGATGACCACAGAAAAATGACTCGGTATGTTGAGACGGGTCCGGGGTAGGTCCGACCGTTCGTCATAGAGTATACTTCATTGAAATAGAATCAGTCAAAGTGCAAAGATATGAAATTGTAAATCAATAAATTAAATATTGAAGTATCAATTCTTTAAGTTTTTATTGCAACACATCTGAAGGTGAATGTAGTTTAGTTAAGATTAGTTTATTTGTCAATCAGAGTAACTCTTATAGACTAGAATACAAAATGTGAATAAATTATTTAAATTACAATTATACAATGAATAAGAGTTTATACAAGAAGTATGAGATTCGGTTGACGGGCGAAAATAAAAAAGAAGAAGAAAATATCGTCGTTCATGAATAACTAAACTCAGCCATGAAGAGCGCATTCACACTAAGGTTTTCACAGTCAGCAGAGAATTGTTGGTCCCTGAGAGTATGTCTGTCCTCGAGGCTTCCCAAACTTCATGGAACCACCCTATTTAAATACTTTCTTTTTATTTTTCGTGTGCGATATCCCACCCACTGCTTTCCCAGAACTCGTGAATAACAAATAAGAATTATTTCCCAAAGTTAAGAAATAATTTTGCATGGTACTTAATTATAGACAAACAAAAAACTCATACACGGCTGTGTATAAATGAACATTGAACATATACCTACTCTCGTTTGGTTCATTAAATTGCCCATTTTGTGCTTGAAGCAATCTGCTACCTACGCCACATGATGCAAATTAAAGTAGGTTGCCATTAAATATCTATTTGTATACATAGCGAAGGATGGAAGTTCTTCTTGATATCACTGTCATTGCGCGTGTTAGAGGGTGCGATCTGTGAAGATATTGGGAAGGTCTTGCAACTATGACACAGCAAATACAAACAAGCATATTAACGACCGAAACGTGGTTGTTTTTGAATTGAAAGCATTACATTGACCATTGATTTGAAAGAAGAAGAAATTACACAATTTTCAACCAAATGACAAGTTCAGGGATATTATGCTCCATACAATTTATTAAAGAGTAATATTTTACTGCCTTGGGAGCACAATAGAATTCAAACTAACAGTTTTGTTTCTTCATTTCAAATTTTTGTCCCTCTATCATATTACTCTGAATAATGCGTGCTCGGTGCTGGTAGAATTTAATTGTCTAAGCTAAGGCTGAATTATTTGGAAGTAATCAAAGAAATCCTACATCGACTTTGAGATTACCAAATGAATCAGTGTTAGATATGTTTTAAGTAACCGCAGTTTAAAATAACTCAAATGTTTGAAGAACGAATGATATCCTCCAAAAAGCATGGATTTTGTATAAGGGAAAGTCTACCACCACTTGTCTAGTTGAGCCACTCAACCACTCTCAGCGACTGAATCGTCAATTATTGCAAGAATTGACATATTTTCAATACCATCCTTGCTTTATTTATTCGATAGCAATGACAACGGCCTTGTCAACCGAAAAAAGTGGGTTCCCATTAGAACACAAAAAATCTAAGTGTATAGGTGTAGACAACATTCACCCTGTTTTCGTGAAAATACTTCTTCCCTATTTATGTTCTTATGTTACCCATTTGTTCAATACGATTTTAACGACCTCTGTTTACCCAAACCTCTGGAAGTACGTGCGTGTGATACCAATTCCCAAAAAAGGCGGAAGCTCAGACTTTAGACCAATCGCTATTTTGCCCTTTCTTTCTAAAGCTTTCGAAACTATTGTCTCAGCTCAAATATGGCACTATGTTGAAAATGCTAACCTTATAACACCCTTTCAATCAGGTTTTAGATCAGAACATGGTTGCATAACAGCTCTTCTAAAAGTTTCAGACGATATCAGAACAGCAATCGATGATGATAAGATCACACTATTGGTTCTACTGGACTTCTCGAAAGCATTTGACTCCATTGAACCTATTATTCTTTGCAATAAACTACTTAACAGCTTCAACTTTAGTAACTCTTCAATTAAACTTATCTTCTCGTATCTCTGTGACCGTGTCCAAGCAGCTTCATGTAAAAATCGATTATCTTCGTTTCTTCCTATCCGCCGGGGCGTACCTCAAGGTTCTATACTTGGTCCGCTTTTGTTCTCAATGTTTATCAATGATCTTCCTCTTTGTTTAGCTTATTGTCAATTTCACTTATATGCGGACGATGTACAGCTATACCTTAATTTTCCCAGTGGCCTAGTTAATGATGCATTTGAAAATAAAAATCGAGACTTATCCGCTCTTTCCAACTGGTCTAGACTTAATCAAATTCAGATCAACCCAGACAAGTCAAATGCGATTGCCATATATAAACGTGTCCTTGACCCTACCATTTTTCCACCCATTATCCTAAATGGCACTAGGATTGGAATGGTAGAAAGCATTAAAAACTTAGGAGTTTCGTTTGACAGTAGTCTAAAATGGAACTTGCACATAAACCAAATTGTTTCCAAGATTTACGGGTCGTTAAGGGGCCTATCCTTAACCAGAAACTACTTGCCTACAGAGGTTAAGCTAAGGCTAGTGAAGGCTCTTATCCTACCCTTAATAATGTATGGCTGTGAAATCTTTGCCAATTCTGAATGTGACTCTTTCCGAAGGCTAAATGTTGCTTTTAACTCAGCCACTCGATATATCTTTAATTTTCGATCATGTATCCGAACACTCCAAGAAAGTTTTGGGATGCAGTCTCAAAACTTTCTTGAATTACAGAACGCTCGTTCTTCTAATTAAAATAGTACGATCCAAGAAACCAGTGTATATATATGACAAACTTCACTTTTCTCAATCAACTCGTAACTTAACTATAAGGCCTCCTATGTATTCTTGCCTCACTTCTCGTAGACAATTCTTCGTACATGCTGTTAGTTTATGGAATGACCTTCCACTCGCAATAAGACGTAAGTCAGAACAGAAAGATTTTAATTTAATATTGCTTAAACATTTGCAGAATGAAAATTGATATATCTCGTTCATTAATATCTCTAAATTGTTATATACGTATAAATATATTCTTTTTTCTCTCTTTTAAGTGTTTTTTTTTCCACTCTTGTAATTTTTTTTTTTTTTTTGTACTTAAATTCTCTTTTAAATTCTTTTAAATTAAGTAAATTATGTACATAACCTGTGCTTCTTGTTAGATCTCAATATATAAAGTATAACGCAATCTCTTCAACTTAACAAAAGGTTCTTTATTCTGTGATGAACGAAAGTAGAGTAGAATGATTTCAAGATCGGTAAATTAAATAAAGACAAAAGATAAGAAATACGGTGAAATTGCATTGTGTAGGTATATAAAAGAAATTGACAGTAGTGCAAAAAAGTAATAGTCTCTAACACTTCTTAAAGACTATGTTCTTATACTGTACAGTAGATATATACTTAAATAAATGAAACACCGTAATTAGATCGGAATGAGCGCTGTTAGTGACAAGATGGGGGACCGTTTTGTACTACTGCGTGCTGTTGTCATGTGTTATTTGTTCTATGTAGTATTTGTGTAGTTAGTCTTGTGCTGTATCAGCCAAATGGTCTTTGTCGCCCGGCTGCAACCCCCCTACTCCGCAGATTTATGTGTGGAGTAGGTTTCATGTAAATGTAAATGTAAATTATTCGATAGCAAATCGAAAATCGCCTTTCGAACGTCAAAGGTTTAAAAATAGGCATAAAGATTAGTAATATTCTGAGAGACGTTGCTTAGTTCAATAAAAATAACCGGAGGCGGGTGGGTATCATCGTCTAGCGATGCCCAAATTTGATTGAAGAACAACCGTGCTTCGGATGAAAAAACTAAGTCTAACATACGATTTTACGATGCTATTTAGCAGGAAAGCTAACTCAGTGGTGAAGTTAAAGAAGCATTTTGGAAAGACGAAGTTAAATCAAGAGCTTTTATTTTTATTTAACTACAGTTTAAAAACTAACAGTCATGGTTAAACTTAAACTTCTTCTTTTCATTTCCGGCGTTAAGAGTAGTGATCTTGAAGCGATCACAACTCTCCCACTTTTCTGTTTCACACTAGTGATCCGGCAAGCCTCCCGGTTTTGGATTGTTCCATGTCTGAGGCCAACCAAATGCTGCTGTTCTTCAGTGACTCCAGCTGGGCATCTCACTTTTGTAACTGCTACATCGTACATGTCCATAATTATTCGCACATAGGCTTCAGGAACTCCTCGGTGTCTGAGGGCCACCCATATCAGATCTCGTGGTTGTCGATCGAATGCTTTTTCGAAGTCAACCAACACAATATGCAAATCCTCTAAGACATTTCGGTGTTTTTCCATAATGATCCTTATACTTTGGATTGCGTCTGTAGTTGACTTACCCGCGACTAACCCGCACTGGTCATCAGACAGCCTTATTATTTTCCGCAGTCGGCTATCCAAAACCCGCTCAACGATCTTCATAGTGTGGGACATCAACTTGATCGAACGATAGTTGTCACAGCTTCTGGTATCTCCCTCTCCCTTGTACATTGGAAGAAGAAAACTTTCCCTCCATTCATTAGGCAAACTGTCACCTTTTATAAATTTGGAGATGAGAATCGTGAGCCATCTCAACCCGATGTCTCCCATATTTTTCCAAAACTCATATGGTACCTCGTCTGGCCCAATCGCTTTGCCTTTTTTGGAGTTCTTAACTGCCTCCCTAACTTCATCGACTGTGACGTCGGATACTTCCGTAAAGTTAGGTGCAGCTGTTGGAAAGTGGCGCCGAGGAAACTGTTCATTCAAAAGATCATCACAATACTGTCGCCACCAGTGAAGAATTCTGTCGTCATCCACAAGTAGCAGTCCTTGAGCATCATTTATGAACTTTGGCGAACGAATCTCCTGCGCATTTCTCCTTCTCTGAGCGGCTATTTTGAAAATGGTTGCTCCCTTATTCAAGTTACTTTGTCTTAGCTCTTGGATTGCCTGATTTGCTTCAGCAGCTGGGGCAGAAATCTCTTCCAGCTCTCGATACAGGCCCTCCGTGCTTTTTGCTTGAAGTTTGGCGCTTAAACTAACTAAATGAAATTTAATTTGAAATAATTTAGCAAATGTAATTTTGATAGATCATTAGTTGAAACATCACAAACAGAATAGTAATCATTAAAAGTTCTGCAGCATCTTGTCAGAGGCTCGATGGTTAAATAATTACATCTTTGGAAGCTGACGTGTAAAGGTGTATAGTTTCGAGTCTTCTTTCAGACTTCCAAATTACAGCAGCGTCTTCCAAGCCGAGATCTTGGCAGTTACAAACGCTGCAAAACAGGTGTCCATGATGGCGCTATCACATGCTGATATCACTTTTTTCATTGATAGCCAAAAGCCAATCAGCAATAAAGGCGATTTCTGCCACTCTTGTCAAACCAAAGCTTTTTTCTTGCTGTCGCGAAGAGCTAAGGGTTCTTGGCTCACAGCATAACGTTAGACTCTGCTGGGTTCCTGGTCATAGCAGTATACCGGGAAACGAAAAAGCGGACGAACTAGAGAGAAAAGGATCAGCACTTGACCCTTCTCTCATTGATCAATCAATCAGGATTCCACCCTGTGAAATTAAACAGATCATTGGTAACAAAATAGTGCGAAAATTCATAATGAAAGATGGGAATGCCTAGATTCCTGTGTTACCTTCAGGAAACTATGGCCGAAATACGATAAGAACGGATCTGAAAAGTTACTATCATTGAATAGACCTTCATTACGAATGCTTATCAGTATCATAACTGGACACAACCTACTAGGTTACCACTAAAAGAAAATGGGTCTTTGCACCGATGACCTGTGCAGAGGATGCAATGACGAAGATGAACATGATACCACTCACTTCCTTTGCCACTGCCCAGTAATCTGCCACACCAGGAAAAAATTTCTAGGCAATTACTTTTTCAATGAACTAAAAGAATTATCAGACACTCCAAGAAGCAGCCTGTTGAACTTCATTCAGGCCACAAAATGGTTAAAAACTGACCAAACTAACCAACATCAGTTTGTTGGCCATTCGCGAATCCTGTAGAAATGTTTGATGTCAGCTCCATTAAATTAGAAACAATGGATCTTCCACCGAAAAACCCATGTTGATGTGAAGAAATATATGGTTTTAAATTAAAAAACATTAAGTTTACCATGAGTGCTTCAAAGAACTTTGGAATACAGCTCAGTTTTGCAATGCCCCTATAGTTGGAAGCAATAGATCGAGATCGAGATTTGTAAAGAGGTAAAATTAATAATTTCTTCCAAATATCAGGATAAATTGAATCATGCACGGACTTGTTGAAAAAAGAGCACAAGACTCCACACACAGATTTGGAGCATCTTCGTAGTATGCATCCAGGAATTTCATCATATACTTACTTATTTACTTACTTAGGCGGGCATTACAGTTCGGGGTGAACCTGGGCCTCAACCAACATCTTTCTATAACGACTTCGATTTCTGGCGAGCTCTCTCCTGTTTCGCACTCTAAGTCGGTTGAGGTCTTCATCCACTTGATTGCGCCACCTAAGACGAGGTCTTCCCCTTCCGCGATTTCCCTGCAATGTGCTTTCGAAAACCCGTCGAACCGGAGCGTTTGGGTCCATCCGCTTTACATGGTCCAACCATCGTAGCCTCGCGATGCGTACTCTTCTGGCTATGCCCATGTCGCGGTACAGCTCATACAGCTCGTTGTTGTATCTTCTTATCCACACATTGTCTTCGCATACGGGACCAAAGATCATTCGGAAAATTTTTCTTTCGAAACGACCAAAGGTTTCCTCATCCGCTTTCGATAAGGTCCATGCATCAGCGCCGTAAAGCGGGACTGGGATGATTAGGGTCTTATACAAGGTTACCTTGGTTTTCTGGAGAGGGTTTTGTTCCTCAATTTATTTTTTTTATTTATTTATTTATTATTTCATTAACCTTACTCAGTAAGATACAAAATCTTTTTTAGTTGAGTAAGTTTTTTACAATTTTTCACAATTTTTCAAATGTTTAATTAAAAAAAAAGACAAATAAGAATAACAATATTTGAACTCATATTTAGTTGTAGGTATTCTATAATTATTCAAAAATAAAAAGTGGAGAAAAAAGAAAGAATGAATCAAAATTTAAAGAAAAAAAAGAAGAAAGGATAGAAGAAAAATTATTTTAAATTATCATCATTATTATCATACATCATATAATATCATGGCAAACATTACAAACGTGTTTCTAAGTATTGCTTGAGTTTCGATTTGAAAAGATTTGTGCAGCTCACCAATCTTATAAATCTTGGTAGGGAATTCCACAGCGCAACAGCACATATGAAGAATTGACGTTTTGAAACTAAGTATGTGTAGCGTATTGGCACAAGATCACAGCTTCTGTTGGATCGCGGAAAAGTTATCTTATTAAACAAGTACGAAGGTTGACGTGTCTGCATTACACCATGAAGCAAAATTAAAGTTCTAAATTGTAAAAGGTTGTCTAGAGTAAGTCCATGAATTGATTTGGAAAAAGCAGAAATGTGATCATACCTTCTTCGTCCATAGACATAGCGGGCGATACTATTATAAGCGAAATTGAGTTTGCGTTTGTGCACATAATCACAATTTGAAAAAATTTCACATCCGTATAAAATAATCGGAATAATCAATGTTTTTGCCAGAATCATTCTTGTCCTTATGGGAGTTATTTTTTGTGTTGTCCATAGCATACGAAGACCACCATACACTCTACCAATAGCTAACCTTATATGGTTATCCCAAGTAAGCGTTCTATTAAATACCAAGCCAAGGTTTTTGACAGTGTCAACAAACTCGATGTTGTTGTTGTTGATACATATTTTAGGGAAGTATGAAGTGTCCACATGCTTTCGGCTTATAACAAGGCATTTCGATTTTAAAGGATTAATGCAAAGACCATTAGAGCGTGACCAGCATGATATTCTTTGCAGGTCTTCATTTACTTCACAAGCTCCATTTTCAACGAGTCCTAAAGGAAAACTTTTTCGCACCTGAACATCATCAGCATACATATCAATTGAGCAGTGAAGTGAGCACGAGGGGAGGTCATTGATGTACATTGAAAAGAGCAATGGACCCAAAATAGATCCCTGTGGAACACCTCTGCACAAAGGCAGGAAATCAGATATAGTATTGTTAATGACAACTGCCTGATGTCTTCCATGTAAATAAGATGCAATCAAATTAGTAGAAAAAGAAGAGAAACCGAACTGATTTTTAAGCTTATTACATAATCTTCCATAGTCGACAGTGTCAAATGCCTTTGAAAAGTCCAATAGTGTAAGAAAAGTAACTTGGTTATCGTCAACAGCTTGTCTGATGTCTTCAACAATTTTTATTAAAGCAGTAGTACAGCTGTGTTGAGGACGAAAGCCTGACTGATTTTCACATAGAAGGTCATTTCTTTTAAGGAAGCTCCGCATTTGGTTGCTCATAATCCGCTCAAGGACTTTCGACAGAAATGGCAAAAAAGCTATTGGCCTGAAATCATTATTGGTTTTTGGTATAGGAATGACTTTAGTCTGTTTCCAAGCGCTGGGAAAAATTCCAGTCATGAAAATGGTGTTAAATAAATGCGTAATGTATTTCAATGTGTATGGTAGAGTAGCTTTTATGAATATTGGATGAGTTTCATCAAAACCAACAGCATTAGATTTAATTGAAAGAAAACTCTCTAAGACATCAGAATCTCCAACTGGTTGAAAACAGAAACCATTTCTGGGATTCAAATCAAGAGGTATGGCCAATGGAACATCTACATTCTCAAAGGTCTCATCAGAAGGAAGAGTAGTGAATTTTGAGTTCAGTTCATTGCAATCAATAGCGGACAAATTGCTAGTTAATTGTTTCCCTACACCTATTTCTTTAAGATTTTTCCAAAGCTTATTTTTAGCCAACGATGGTTCCAGCCGAGAGGCATAATACCGTTTCTTTGAAACTCTTATTTCATATGTCACTTTATTCCTTAAAGCTCGATATTCATTAAGCAGCACATCTAGCCGGAAACGCTTCCAGCGTTTGTAAACTTGGTTGCGCTTCTGTATTATATTTATAATTCTGGAGCTAAACCAAGGGCGAACATTTGATTTAGTCGGCATAGTTACGATTGGGACATGATCATTAAAAACATTGTTTAAATTATTCTGTAAAAACATTACTTGCTCATCAACCGATGTCATTTCATAGACTCGATACCACTCGATTGATTTTAAATTCTCTTCAAGACTTTCTTTATTAATATTCTTAAAATCTCTGAAGGAATATGTTGTGTCCAGTGAAATAGGTTCGCATTGGAAAGTTAAATGAATGAGGTCATGATTTGAAAAACAAGAAGCAGAGAGTTGGCTGTAGTGTAAAACTTTTTGCAGATGACTTACGAAGAATGTGTCTGAAAGTGTACTATTATTTTTTGTAAAGTGAGTGGGTACGGAAGTGTTTACAGGAGTCAAATCAAGCGTTCCCATAGAGTTTACAAGAGAAGAGTCTACCAGTATGTTACTATTGAAGTCTCCAGCTATAATAATAAAAGGCGTTACAAAAGATAATTCATCTAGCACGGTAATCAAAGGTGTTGTATTAACATTACGATTTGGTCTATATACGGAACCCATAAGAATAACATTATCCTTACATTCTATTTCCACAAATATAAACTCAATTGAACTCCCATTTGGTGACTCACGTATTAGTCTACAATTTAAACATTTACGTACATAAATGGCCACACCCCCTCCAACCCGGTCACTTCTATCAGAACGAAAGCAACGATAACCATCCAAACAACACATAGCATCAATTAGATCAGGAGCAAACCAAGTTTCGGAAATACAGATAACGTCAACATTTGAACCTTCAAATAAAAACCTGAATTCATCTAATTTTGGATGTAAGCTCTGCGCATTAATGTGACATACTTGTAGTCCACTACGATAACCACACAAAATGTTTAACATTATACGCATGTTATCCTCATAAACTGCAGTATGATCCGTGAATTCCCTCCTATTCCGAACACGGGGTCTAATCATTGATAATAAATATAAATGATAAGAGCCCCATGAGGCACTCAATAGTCAAAGAAAAGGTAAGACACACAAACTGTTTCAGAAACCAAGCAAATAACAACGACACAGAAGTAATGATGACAAGATATATAACAGATCTATAAATTATGATACAAAAAATAAGTCAGTACAAGGTAAGAAAATTAAAATGAATAGAAAAAATAAGAATAAAATGATAAAGAATACAATAATATAAGAAAAAAATAGTAAATACGTAATTAAGAATGTGATCAGCTGGTGCGAATTTCATCGAGATAAAAGGCATCATCATCAGTTGTTGTTATTATTGTTGTCTTTGGTGAAGTGGCAAACTCAGCTAAGCTCCCAATGGTTTTAATAAGAACTGCATTCTGGTTAACAGTTCAATTGCCTTCTTAACCCAAAGAAGCAACGGTTGGCAAGAGTTATTCTCCGTTTGATCTCCGCACTGATGTTGTTGTCCGTGTCTAAAGCGGATCCTAGGTAGACGAAGTCCTGTACTACCTCGAAGTTATGTCTGTCTATTGTGACGATTTGTCCAATTCGTCGATGTTCTGTGTCCCTGTTTGATGACAACATATACTTCGTTTTGCCCTCATTAACCATCAAACCCATTTTTACCGCTTCTGTTTCAATACTCGCAAAAGTACCTATGACATCACGCTTATTTCTTCCCATTACGTCAATATCGTCTGCATAGGAGAGTAATTGTACAGACTTTTGAAATTCATCATATAGCCAGGTAAAAAAGAGTCTTTGACTTTCCGACAAGCAGCTTTTACATCACTTTCAATAAAATACGGAGCTTGTAAAATATTTGTGTTGATTTTTGTCAGGAAAATATCATCTTCATTATCCTCTTTGGATTTGTAAACTGTTTTGAAGTATTCTGCAAACGTGTTGCAAATCTCGGAGTCACTCGTGGATAACTTGTTTTCATGAGAGAGGGAAGAAGGATCTGATGTAGTATGTTTCCGTTTTCTTTTAATAAAATTCTAGAACAATGAGGGATTCGTTATTTAATTAGATTTCACCGTGAAGATATACCTTTCATAAGCAATCGATGTTTTTCTTGCCAACTCTTTCCTGGCTACTGTGAAACTATTGTAAGTATTTTCACAGAAACTTCTTTTAAAGTTTTTGTGTAGATAGGTTTTAAAGTTTTTTAGTTTCCACATTTCAGCTCCGAACCACGGGCTAAAAGAGTATCTTTTTGGTCTAATCCGCTTTTGTGGAACGTGTAAAGCAAAACACTCAAACATGGTTGAATAAAAAGTATCTACCATGGATTTTACGTCCTTATTTTGGAACTTAACGTTCCAGTCTGTGTCAGAAAATGTATTGTCTAAACCAGTGTAGTCAGCTGATTTAAAATAAAATTTAAGTATAAAATTGTTAGTTGTGAAATCATGCTTAGGAGCTGATATTTCAAACTGAAACTCGAGGGCTCGATGGTATTTAATTTCATTAAGACAATTATTCGGTGGACAAGAAGTCCATTTGATTCATCATGTAAAAATTGAATGATTCCGCTTTTGGCTTAACAAGAGATGGTCCAAAGAGTTCCGCAACCCCCTGTTACCGGATGCCTTTCTATTGCTTATGTTGTTTCCCTCCGTGAGTTGCATCGCAAGTACAGGCTTTTCTGCTTCCGGTATTAGACACTTTCTCACACCGCCATCTTACAGCAAAAGTCACTAAATATTAATCTCCACTTCTTAGAAGTCCGAAGAGTTTGACATCATCTTCATTCACCGGTTTATTCTTACTATTGACACTGACTGTTCTCCTCTTTTACACTAAATCTCCTTCAAGTACTGAATCCCCTTTTTCTCTTCCTGCTCATCGGTGGTGTCTGTGGTGTAATAGGTAGCATGTGTTGTAACGCGGGAGGTTTGTGGTTCGAATTCCAACAGAAAACAGTAAAAATTTCCACGGGTGCCTTTCGCGACGAATTGGTAAGCCTCCGATAGTAAATTCATTGCCATGAAGCCTTCTCGATTGGTCGTTCGGAACCGGCACGAAATTGTAGGTCCCTTCCATTTCCTCACAAGTCACAATGCATGGTTGTGAGAAGTTCGCTAGGCCCATTGGCTCCCCACTCTTTTGCGCCAACATATTTTTTAATTTAAGTCTTCTTTGATTGATAGACGTGTTTTCTTATTAGCTTTTTTTCTTGTTTCGCCAACCGCTCCTATAACGAACGGCACCAACCGGCACACCACGATCGGCAAAACCGAGTCACTATGAACGCATCTCAATCGGCCTTCCTTTGAAATAGATCCGCTTGCCACCCGACATAGTGTGGACGCACTTTAAGGCAGACCTTTTCCAAGCCATTTAATCAAAAAACACAGAACATCTCAATTACATAAAGCCATAAGCCCTGTTCACACTGTACAATTAGTTGGACAGACTTGGGCTTGAACGACCAATGCTTGATAGTGTAAACCCTTCATATGACCGCTTGTCCAACTTGTTGGATGGTTTTCAAACATTTTTGAAAATCTAGAAGTTGGATGGAGTGGATGGGTATGTGACATAAAGTTGGACGACAAGCGTGATAAGTGTGAACGCAAACTACATCAGACCATCCAAATTCCATCAAACGAAGTCTGTCCAACTAATTGTACAGTGTGAACAGGGCTATACATAGAGAAAGACGACATCAGTCTTTTGACAATATACCTTATGAAAAAGCAGGTCTGGTGGCACTCCCAGAAGAGCGATATTTTTAAGGTAATCACTGCATCGATATGAATCAAATTGGGTCATCAACATCTAACAAAAAAGAAAAAGAAAAATCAGACGGAAGAACTTGACAAATCACTTTTCAATGCTAAAGTAAGTTAGGCATGTCCTCCACGAAAAATTGTTGATGTTGCTAATTACTTATTGACTTTTGGTGTCCCTTTAGCATACCTACTGTCGATTTCTTTTCTTGATAATGTTTCCATATGCCTCTAGCTCAATTCAACTAGTTCAGAGCTGCATGAAACCGTGTCTTGACTTAAAAATATAAAATACTCGGGTTCATATTGTTTTCATTTTTCATTCCTATTTGAGTCGTGAAATTTGAAAAACTCGCAACTACTATAGCAACAACAAGCATTTTGGGATCTGAAGCTTTTCATTTAAAAAGGCAGCCCATAAAAACCGATGAGGATCTAACAGTATTATCTTCATTCTGATGTTCATTCTTAACAAATACACACACACACACAGTCACTGAGCCCGTTCGCATTATCCAAATCCAATACGCGATGTGTAGATGTGTTCAGAGAGCTCCTTTAGGTTTTCTTTTAGCTACATACTTTGTATATTACTTCGATTCAAATCAACGTATCTTAGCGAAGAGACATCTTAAAATGATCATCCACTTAACTTTGTTTGGAAGAAAATAAATATTTACTTTGCCTACCACCCCCGACCCCCCATGTCCTGAGCTCCTCCACTACACTTCATTCTATTGAAGCTGCATAAGCAAAACTCCTTATAGGGTGGTACCACATGCCCATCTGTCGATACACAGTCCAATGCTTTGCTGTCGTCTTCCTTCGTGATGCTATTTTATACTTCCTTTGCTTTAAACCTTGAGCAGATAACGCAATTTTCATTTTTACTTTCCTTCTTTTTTTTAAGTTTTATTCAATTCTTTTTACAACTTGAGTGGCAATGTCTTTAATACGCTGAAAGCCCTTGAGTGATTTATGAGCGGCACTTGTAGCCTTTAAATTGCGGAAAGAAATAAAAAATAAATTGACACGCAATTTATGCTCAAGTGGGTATTTTTATGGAAAATGACACAATCATCCATTGTTTATTGGTATGTATTTGTACAGGATTGTTTTTTGTTTTTCTTCTTTTCGCCACAAATGTGCGCAGTCAATATTTTACCAAAGCTTACGATGTGTCTGTTTTCGAGTAGAGTACGACAGGGGTTAGAGAGTATTCAAGAAATGATTAAGAACATTTAGTCGTCTGAACGCCTGATGCTGGGCTAAATTTTGTATCATGTAGGGGACAGCATTATATGCAGTGGTACAAACAAATCTGGAAATTGTAAAGGCATGAAAGCATTTCTATTTTAATTGCGAGAGTATCAAACTTCTGGTACTTTGTTACGGGTGTGAAGGTTCTCTCCATTCTTGGGGAGTAGGTTTTACTTTATCCCGTTTTTGTAACTGAAAACAAAGCACTGAACTTTTCTTGATGCGAAAACAAGCAATCACTTTACAGTCCGTTTATAAAGCAGTTCTGAGCTGACACGAAACTGGTCAGAGCAGATGCACAATCAAATATATGTTCGACAAAGTAAAGGGGTTTTCAATAAGGATGATACACAAGTAAAGCGACAGGAAAAGCAAAGTCATATTTTTTATCGTTCTTTTGACATTTCTCTTTAGTAAGGTTTGCCATTACATAATGAAAAGATATACGAGCCAACAACGAATCGAAATTATTAAAATTAACTACCGAAATTCGGAGTCAGTGCGGCCTCAACGTTAAGAGCGCTACGTCCTATTTATGGTCGTCATATTCATCCTAGCAGACCAACAATTGAGCGTCTAGTGGAAAAATTTGAATCCATAGGCACAGTACAAAATGTTCCCGTGCCAGCGAGACAAAGAAGTGCCCGTGGCGAACATAATGCTGCCGCTGAGGCTTCAGTTGCAGAAAGCCCAAATGTGTCTCTCAAAGGTCGTTCTCAAGCGTTGGGCATCTTTGTGACGTCGTTGTGGTGAATTTTGCGAAAAGATCTTGGCCTGCATCCTTTCAAGATGAAATTGACGCAAGAACTGAAGCCGCTTGACCACCAGAAGCGTCGTATGTTCGTGAATTGGGCTGAGCAACAACTTGAAAATGATTAGAATTTTCATTGAAAAATCATCTTCAGCGATGAGGCTCATTTCTGGCTGAATAGCTTCGTCAATAAACAAAATATGCGGTATTTGTCAGGCAGCAATCCACACACACTCCATGAGCCATCATTGCAGCCCGAAAAAATCACGGTTTGGTGTAGTTTATGGGCCGGTGGCAGCGTCATTGGCCGTACTTCTTCCGTGATGATGAAGACCGGCACGTTACTGTGAATGGGGATCACTACCGTTCAATGATTACCGAATATTTTTGACCCCAATTGGATGATATTTATTTAGGAGACATGTGGTTCCAACAGGACGACGCTATAAGCCACACAGCGAATGTCACAATCAATTTATTGGAAACCAAGTTTGGAGAACGTGTTATCTCACGACATGGTTCAGTCGCTCGGCCACCACAGTTGTGATATTTGACGCCGCTAGACAATTTCCTGTGAGGCTACGTCAAGTCTATGGTCTATGCCAACAAGCCAGCGACGATTGATGAACTTCGTACGAATATCGAACGTGAGATTGCATCAGTATCGGCCGATTTATGCTTGAAAACCGTCGAGAATTGAATTCAGCATCTGGACGCTTGCAGAATTCCCGAGTTCCATAAATAATGGCAGGCATCAAACGTACTTTTACAGAAATAAAGGATCGATATCTAAAACCGTTTCTGGTTTAATTAAAAAAACTTTTGTAACGCTCTTATTGAAAAACCCGATATCTGCCTCCAACCATCGGCTTCCCCTGCGATGACATTCACATTGCTTATAAGTCCACAGACTGTTAGATGGTCGACTTACCATGTCTGTTACTGGGGAAAATTCAATAATCAGTTGACCGATGCAAATGTTCTATACAAGGTCGTAGACGACAAAATTAAACGAGAAGCTCACATCAACAAACTGCAAAAAGCGTTGTTACCGGTACTTAGGTCTGGAAGCTTCAGTTAGTATTTAAAACCCCCAGCAGAAAAAATGGAGTGGAGATAGACGCTCATACTGGACTAACAGTGAAAACATTTTGCAGAGTGATTTGCACAATAGTTTAATACTTTTCTGCAACATAGCATGTGACGTGAAGCTGTCAAAAGATGCTAAAGCATATAGTAGGAACTAACGACGATATATTCCAGCTACATCGAGTAGACTAATCGGCTTCAACTTTAATAGATTGCTACGACTACGAGTCGATTAATACCCTGGGATATTAGTTTCCAGAATAAGATCGAGTGTCTCTGCTTTTGATTCGGTATAGGAGCCGTTTGACTTCCTGAGTTTTTCCAGACTTTTTACCTTGCCCCCTTTCAGAGATCTAGCAGGTTTACTAGGCTCACGAAACGTTTCGATATAATTTCAGACTTTTTTTTAAATCATTCTATGGTTTTTTTGGTCGTTTTGAGGTTCTTCTGTTTCTATCAGTACAGGTTCCAGTCGGCCTCTAATTTGTAATTTAGAAACATACTTTTAGTTTTTATGCGAAGCTTCTGTAGCTCCACGATGGAACCGCTGATCTGCTAGAGACTGGTTAAGCTAGTCATGCCAGATCAAAGCTTCTTTTGCAAAGGCATAGTTTACGCTACAAACTGCATCATGCATTTTCAGCTTTTATTCGTTGAGAGATTGAGTGGAGATTGGAAAAAGACCAGCATCCAGCTTTTGCAGAACTCTACCAGTTCCACAGTCTGTCTGGTAGAAGAGGACTAATCGGAGCTCCAAGGGGTGAGGGAGAAGTATGAGGGGGTAAACGACAAAAGTTTGCCACTCATCGATTGTTTTGCCAATTATAATATTGCCTACAAAATTGATCCAGTTTACTCGCTGGAAATGAGTTCTATGTGATAATACGAATATAAGTAAGTTAAGCCACCTATCATAGAGTATATCGAACCCTCGCAAACTTCCAAACCCAAGACAATGGTTCCTATAAGTAAGATAATACTCTTAAAACGTAGGTATTTCAACTTTGACTAGGAAATCCTTAAACGTTATACATTTCTGCATTCAATTCATATTTTTCATTGCCTCAATCAAATGTAGTAAAAAAGACTGTTTCTTGTTCAATCAATAACCGGATATTATTTCCAATTAATCATATTTCTCATTTGCGTTATACGTGTTCGAGTCGGGTCGGGTCGGGCTTGTTTGTTTGTTTGTTTGTTTTTCTTTCTTCGGGCTGTCATATGGCGTATAGCTTGTCGTTTTGCTTTTGTGAGCCTTATGCTATCTCAAAGCCATGACTTATCAATTTAATCAGCACACGAAGCAAAAAGCAAGTTGCACACATAAGTAGAGAGAAAAGGACGTGCAAAAATGAAGCTTTTCCTGCTTTATCCATGAAAAGGAAGTAAAATCCTACTTTTCAGTTACTTCCTTACCAATTTGCTTGTAGTCTGCTTTGCTTTGTATGTCTTTCAATCGCTGTACGCTTACACTAGCTGTGTATGCCCTTGCATTTGTATATATGTATGTATATAGACGTGTGTTTGTTCGACTTTTTTTCATTTCTCTTTTCCAACGAGGCGTTACAGCTGAAGCCCAGCAGTTCATTTGTCGTCCCTCATTGCGCCCCAGGTCGTGTGTTAATTTTCTATAAAAGCAGAAACCATGGCATGTGTAGTCTGCATGAAAGGAACTACTACGAGGATGCACATTTCCATTTCCATTTTCTGTTTTTTTTTTATTGTTATTATAATCTAAGTCAAAAAATTGTACATCGACTTGCAAAGAGGATTTACGATCAATCCTTAGACTTGAAGAAAACATTTAAAGAAAATCACCAAAAACAATACAAAAAAAAACCAACAAGAAAAAAAAACTCCCAGAAAGATATAAAGTGTCCTGGTAGAAAAGTGCAGCAGGCAGACATTATCCTCGCGTGTACAACAAAACGAGGCGTAAAACGAAAATATATAGAAAAAAAACAATCTACAAAAACAGCAACACAAACTTGGTCTACATTTGAGTTGTTCTTTTTTTTATTTTTCCAAAGTCTTTGACGAATACAGCAGGACGACAAGGACAACGTCCCAATCCCAAAGACATAAAATAATGTTTTCAGCAATTCAAACAACAAAGGCAAGGAAGTTAGAGTGTGTCCTACATAGAGCAAGCCTGTGTGTACAGATACATCCGAATCACATATGCGGGCGAATATTCAGTATCCATAGCTCCATACACCACATACAGTTATACCAGGAAAGTAAAAAAAAAGCTTAGGGTAGGTGGAAGAAGTAAGAAAAAATAACGAAATTGTGTATTAAACTCGCACAAAAACCAGACAAAACCGGTTGCGGACATTTTCCACTTTGTTAAATCCACTCCTAAGGAAAAGGCTGTGAGTTGTGAGTATGTGTGCTGTTGTACGTGTGTATGTGTGGGTGTGTGGGGGGCATTCCTGGCATAGTAATTGGAAAAGGAATATTTACAACCGGAAACAAAAATCCTACTGCTAATGTAAATATACGTGTTGCAAAGACAACGACAGCAGCTTCAAACTAGCTGAAACATCCATCAACGAGGGATGGAATTTGAAGTCAAATTTATGGATGGGTGGTTAGAAGTCAGAAGAACCAGAGGCCAGACTCTTATCCTACAAAATTGACTATAATCTCGAAGCTTCAATCCAATTGAAGAAAAATCGAACAAAAAATAGCAACGGTAGAGCTGTTGAGCTGTTCCGCAATGGTTAGCTTGCAAATACTCAACTTCCAATTGGATTTTTGAAATGATCGTACGCTGAAATCAGGGGTCGAATTACCGTATTAGTTAGGGGTAACAATACAGCAATCACTAATGCTCTTGATGAGTTGCACATAGAAGAACACACCAAGAACATGATAACAACAGTGCTCAGCAGCCTAAGGCCGCGTTTCCATTTGCAAGTTAACTCGCGAAAGTCTTGCAGAAGTTTCTTGCAGTGGCGTTTACACTGCTATATGAATTCTTGTAATTTCTTCTGCAATAAATGTGTTGCAAGAAGCTCGCGCGTCATACTGTCGCAATTTATTGCAGAGGTGTCTCCACTGGAAAGTCATTAATGTCGCAAGAAATTTGGCAATTTATTTGAAATTGTGAAGTCATGGCGAGAATACGTCAACGTTTAGGAGCTGATATTACAATTTTATGGATAAAAAAGAAAAAGCGATCAACTTGGGTGCGCGATTGGATTTTAAGAAGACGGGAAGCTGGTGACTGTCGCGATCGAACTTGCTTCACAGTTTCCACTTGCAAATCACTGTCGGACAGACTGTCAGACATTTCTTTCAGAAGTTTTCTTGCAAATGGAAACGCGGCCTTAGTTCCGAAATGGGAAACTACAAAACAAGCAGAATGGCCAATAGAGGAACCCCGCAGGGAGGAGGTCTATCTCCTCTACTGTGGAACCTGGTCGTTAACAAATTGCTAATCGACCAAGAGGACGAAGGTTTCAAAACCATAGCCTATGCCGATGATATAGCAATTGCCGTTTCAGGCAAACACCCACAAACCCTAGCTGAGCTGACCAATAATCAAATCGGCCACACTAACATTCTAGATAACTTTAGATTCTTACCGAATCGATCCGACTACACCACCCCCAAGTTGGTGTTTGATAATAATTTCCAAGTAACCATACCTTTAAGAGAAGCTTGGGAAAATGGCACTCTCTTGGAAAATGAAGCAATACACTTTTACACCGATGCCGATGGTCCAAAAACCAGCGAAGGTGTAGTAAGTGGAATCTACTCAGAAAAACTGAATTCCAGTCTTTTCTTCCGCCTACCCGATCATTGTAGTGTGTTCCAAGCAAAACTTTTGTCTGTCGTAATTTAGGGGAAAGCAGAGTGAGATAAAGCATTTCACATACAAATAGTTGGACTAAAAAATAAAATACTAGACTTGATTGTTCGCCTTGGGCTCGAGGTAAAACTGCACAAGGTGAAAATGATGAATGAATGATGAAAATGTTCAAGAGAATCAATCTCAAAAAGGCACAACCGTAAAATGACCGACTATACCCTTAATTTGATAGAAAATACATGTCATTCGACTTATCCGTTTGTTACCTGAACTCGCCCCAGAAAAACCGAGTGCCACTTCAGGGCGAGTTGAGGCCAAGCCTAGGACTCAAAACGCCCTCACTGTGACATTGAGGGCAAGTTGAGGTTTTCAAAAAATACTTTGTTGAGGCTTGAACTAACGAACCATTAACTTATCGCTCGTGTGAACTACCTCCGATTTTCGGATGTATTTTCCACCTGTTTTGTACATTTTAGTTGCAAAAAAGTACAGATCTTATTTCTAAATCAAACAACCTCACGCGAGTCCACTTTGGAATTTTCAGAATGTTGACACTTCAAAGTTTACTGTTTATATTTTGTTAAAAGATTTGAACTCTGATTTTCAGCCAATCACGATTTCAAGTTCTCGTTCTGCATCATCGATATGGTTTCAAATTTCAATAGGGCCTCCTTTTATACGGGGATCGGCCCAGCTGCATCTGTGGCCTATTGCACCACGGACCTTCATACTGGGGAGGCTAAACTAAATGTAGAAAAGAGAGTACTAATTCCAGTTTGGTTTCTGAAATAAACACTCCAATAGATAGACCAAGTGCATCGAATAAAGGATGTGGTGGATGATTACGCGATGCTCGGAACGCCAAAAAAGACGAAGAAGAAGAAGAGGATGGAAAAAGAAGAAGAACCTTAGGAGCACTTAAAATACGTAGTGATAGCAATTTGCTTGCTATATTTACGTTACTGCTTTCAATTTGCATGTTAAACGTTGAATTATGCGGAGTAACCTTTTGCCAATTCCAGCTAAAAGTTAACTAAACTAAAAATGACAAAAAAAAAAAATTAAAATAGAAATAACCAAATCATTTCATTTCAAACTGCTAAAGTATGTAAAGGATGACAAAAGGGAATTTCTATTCCCAGATACTTGATTGTGCAATGCCTTCTTCGTCGTCGCCATCCGTAAACCAGGTAGTTTTAGGGTTTGTTTTGAACAGCAACAGCAATAAGGGTATCCTTTTAGTGGTGTATAAAACTATATACACCTGTGTATACAACTATGTATCACCCATAGCTGGTTGTGTAACCTATTCTGTAACCCTTTTTAATCAGTCATCAAGATATGCTTCACGTTCGAGCGTTCTATTACGCCTACTATCCGTGTGGTTTCGGTTAGTCCTAGAACACTTTATGCACATTATTTTGAATCTGACCTGAAGGAGACAGGGATGCGCAATGAGGCGAGGCGAGAACGCTACTTGATACCATCACACTGCACACACTATACAGAGTATGCACAGGCACACCCAATTTATTCGCCCGACTGACGCCCTCCGCCGCGTCGCGCCGCCACCGTCCACTGTGTCAGAAATTGGGTGGATGGCATGAGAGTGGCAGGGCAAGGTAACAGAAGTAAAATTGAAATCTAAGGGAAATGCATGTATGGAGTTGTGCGACAACGATACAGTAGATAATTCCATTAACACTATGACTAAAAACAAAAATACAGGTGTTAATAATGTTTGCGAAAGCAACTCTCTCTGTCTGTGTGTTACTCAATTACTCAGTGCGTGGTCTTTTCCTTAGAAAGCGATTTTCTTGGCAGAATATCTAGTCTTGGAAGACCTGCGAGTTCCTTGCGAAAGGCGATACCAGCCGAAAAGATTTGTTTGCTTTAATGTTTCTGGGACTTAAGCCTCCTCGAAGTCCAACTCAACACTCAGATTTGCTTACCATTACTAAACGGGAGCAGCAAGCCATGGCTTACCTAGAAGAATAGTGCCCACTGAGTGAGTACTGAGCGCAAAGTTGTCTTGTTATTGTAAATTATTTAAAATCTGATTGTTAACGAATTTCATTGCCCAAATCCGTACCGAATAATTACTTTTCATTTTCAAGTTTTAATTTCATTATGTTTTGCCACCCCCCACCCATTGTAAGGAGTCCTCCTTAGCAAGAGCTTTCATCCTTCGTTGAAAATATTTTAAATTCTTAAATTTGACAAAACTGGCAGTGCTTCCTCATGCTCAAAAGCACGTATTTAGCTTTTTCACAGATTCTCATAAAATATGTTCAATGTATGTTTTGTATCACACGAAAACTTTTGCACGAAACTGTTCTTATTTAGCAGGTAATCCAATCTGGGCATCTATTTGTAGTTCGTGTATTTTAGTTTCCAGCAGACTTACACAACGTTAGATATTAATTTAATTTTCGTTGACAAGGTCGTAGAAGCAAATTTAAGAAGGCATTTATACTTTCACGAGCTTTGATTAAATTTTGAACGTTGTCCTTCCCTCATCATTCAGGCAGTGAAACATAATTATGTTCGCAGTTGTGGTTGGTATAGGATACAAAATATCCTTTCTGAATAGGACCTGCGACCAATTAAAGCCTCGTTAGCTGGACTTCTTTAGTCGGATAGTTTCCGTTGATAAATTAAATTACTAAAAAAACTGATTAAATTGATTTTATAGTCATTAATTGTGTATGGAACTTTATGGTAAACTGAAAGTATCTACTGAACGTAATAAATGAGCTTTTGCGGTCTCAAAACGAATACGAATAACGAATAGAAAGTTATTTGATGTGCTAACGATAGGAAGTGTTTCTCTTTTGCTCTCTCTTTTTAACCATTTTTATACAACCTAAACTTAAATTGTTTTGCAAAGTAGTTTTAAAATTCAGTGCACCTCTTCCCCCATTTGAGACAAACGAAAATATTAAACAACTGATAACTTAAATAACAATCAGTGATCTCTTTTTGCAAATAAATTATTGCTCTTTGTGCTTTTTTTTGTCTGAATTTAATTGCAAATACTTTTTATCGGTGAATATCACACATACACCCATATTAGTTTTCCGGTAAATTGTCACACATAAACAATGGCCCACAAATACGATCCCAAACTCTTGAAAGCGTCAAACTCTCCACTCTCATCATCATCACCATCATCCCACTCACCCGCACAAGTACAGACTCGAGCGGGGAAGGCGAAAACCGCAATAGACGTATTAAAGTCATCAAAAACAACATCATCTTCGTCATCAACAACTCATGACATCACTGAAATTCTGGCCAAGATAAAATCTCAGGGTGATTCACTATCACAACAATTGAGATCTATGGAAGAAAATCTCACAATACGAATCATCGCCATAGAACAAAAAATAATGAAGATTGATGACATGGACAACAACATAAACAAACTCAATGATCGCGTCAACGTTCTAGAGACACTTTTTGCAAGGGTTGATTGTCTGGATAGAGATGTCAACAAAATCATTTCCACAAAACCGATAAATAATAATAATGATGGCAGCTTACTCTCAAATAAAACGGTTTCCACTGAAATCGCTGGCTTAAAAGCACAGATAGAAGCTCTGAACGTCAAAAATCTAGCAACAGATGCTATCCTTATTGGAGTACCAACGCTATCAGGAGAAATTTTAAAAAACACTTTTAACCACATTTGCCACACGCTGAATTTTCAACCACCAAAACTGTCCCGAATCTTTCGCGCAAGCCATAGAGATGACTCCATTATTATTGTGAAATTTTGCTCGGCACACGACAAAAATACTACACTTAAGGCCTTTGCTGATTTTCGAAGAACAAACTCGCGACAATTAATTCTTAGAGATCTCGGCCAAGACTCGAATACCCCAATTTATTTCCACGAGAGTTTAACCAAAAACAACCGAGCAATTTTACGACACGCAATTCGTCTTAGGCGCAAACATGAATTATTTTCTGTTTTCACTTCAAGTGGACTTGTTTACGTTAAACTAACCAGCAACGATGAGCCTAATACCGTAAACACCATTGATATGCTAAACTTAGTTGTCAAAAACTGCAAACAAAAAATAAATAATGATAACGAAGAAGACCGAAGAGAAAACACCAACAATGAACCTGTAATAAACTGCAGCATTACAAATCCAGGAGTTGAAAAAAACAAAAACAACAACTATTAAGCTACACATAATTGGAATGATGATGTACCAGTGCCGCTTCCGGAACATCTTTAATACTATTTCACTTTATTCTTTTCATACATTAATACTTATTTTATTTTTCTTAATTACTTTTCTTCCTTTTTTAATTTGCTTATTTTTTGAAATTATTTCAGCAAATACTAACTGTAACCAATGTAAAATCTTTTCAGCAACACTTTCTGTTAAATTAAGTTTTCTTTTTCGTTGTGGTTGTTTTATCTTGCTCGGGAGGCGCTTTTTATCGTTAAATCGTTATGAGTTTAGCTGATAATAGAGGAGTTTCACTGGTCGGCAGCCTTACAAATTTGAACAAAACTAGGACAATGTTGAAAGTTTTTCGAAACAGATACGATGGATTATCCATTTGTCATATAAATTCTCAAAGTCTGCAAAAACATTTAGATGAATTTAAAAGTACTTTCAATGACTCTGTTATGAACATTATCTGTGTGTCAGAAACATGGTTGACTGACCAGGTAGATAGCGGCATTTTGAGCACAGGCAACTATAGGGTATTCCGGTCTGACCGTGTGGTCTCCAGAGGAGGGGGAGTGGCAATTTTCGTAAGAAAATGTTTCAATAGCAGGATTGTCAACAGTGCTGACGGTAGTAACGGAATGCAATACTTATTTTTAGAAGTTACTTGTGCAACCGAAAAATGTCTGGTTGGTGTAATCTACAAACCAAACAATATAGCAGACACAAGTGTTATTACAGATGTCTTAGAAGAAGTTACATTGAACTTTAACCATATTTTCATTGCAGGAGATTTTAACATTAATCTTTTAGATAAAGAAAATAGTAGGATAAAAAATTTCAATGATGACCTTTTATCTCTTAACCTTATTCCTGTTAACAGTGATCAGCCAACGCATTTTACATCTTCCAGCTCCACCTTGCTTGATGTGTTCTTGGTAAATAAACCCGACCTTGTCAATTTCTATGGACAGCTTGATGTCCCCGGTTTCTCTAAACATGATTTAATTGTCGCTTTTTACAATATTAATCTTAATATGGTCCCAACAACCGAAAATATTTCATTTAGAAATTTCAATAACATAGACATGCAGTCGCTAATAACGAGTATTTATAACTCTAACCTTGAAAATATCTATCATCTCTTAGACGTTGATGAACAAGTGCAATTCTTCACTAATACAATAAATAACCTGTTTGATACTTTTGTACCTATTAAAAGTATTCGTGTCAAAAACCCTGACTTAGGATGGTACTCTAACGCTATCGATAAACTTATTGAGAAAAGAAACACAGCTTATCGACGTTGGAAAAGATTCAGACTACCTCAATTGCTACAGGAGTATAAGACCTTAAGAAATGCAGTAAATATTGAAATAAGAAGTTCTAAGCGGAGATTCTTTTCTTCAAAATTTAACAATGTGTCCTCCAAAAAACTTTGGCAGAATATCAAATCTCTTGGTATCACGAATAAACAAAAGAACGTTGTAGATGATTGCGATGTAAATGAGTTAAACAAACAGTTCGTAGGTTCCGTGTCTAACATCAATGTTAATGCTGGGATTGAAAGAAACGTTGACACAAGTGTTCAGCTTCTATCAGGTTTCAACTTTAAAAGAGTTTTTGAAGTTGAGGTATTTAAGGCCGTAAAAGATATTAAATCGGAAGCTATTGGATTAGACAATATGCATCCAAAGTTTGTAAAAATAATCCTTCCTTTTATATCTCCTTTCTTGACACATATTTTTAATACCATTCTTACAAAGTCGTGCTATCCTAAACTATGGAAAGCTTCAAAAATAATTCCAATTCTTAAGAAGTCGCAAGCGCAGAAACAGGAATACCGACCAATTTCCATCCTTCCTTTCTTTCATCTCAAAAGCATTCGAAAAGATTGTTAGCCGACAGATTACAGAGTTTTTGGAAAATCATCAATTAATTTCACCCATGCAATCTGGTTTCAGACAAAAACACAGTTGCACAACTGCGCTTCTTAAAATAGTAGACGATATACGGCAGCAAATTGATAAAAATCTTGTCAGCACTCTGGCTTTACTGGATTTCTCTAAGGCGTTCGATACTGTTTCGCATGAGATACTCCTGAACAAACTCAAAACATTTTTCTTCTTTGATAACTCCGCCTTATCTCTCATTGAATAATATCTAAGCCACAGAACTCAAGCTGTTTATGCGAACTCAAGGCTGTCCGAATTTCTCACTACTTCTAGTGGTGTGCCTCAGGGATCGATACTAGGTCCGCTTTTGTTCACCCTATTCAACAACGATCTTCCTTCTATACTCAAACACTGCAAAATGCATATGTATGCAGATGATGTGCAAATTTACTTGAGCTATCAAATTGGTATGGTTGAAGATGCAACAGCCAGGTTAAACGAAGACCTTATGGCTATTGGACAGTGGTCTAGAGAGAATCGTTTGAAACTGAATTTGAATAAATGTCAGGCTATTGTTATTAGCAATACAACTATTGACATGTCATATCTGCCAAGTATTGAACTTGAGGGAAAAACTTTAAACTACGTTAGAACAGTAAAAAATCTTGGTGTTGTTTTCAATCAAACATTATCGTGGGACAATCATTTGGCAAGCGCTATTGGTCGGGTTTATGCGGCTATGCGGGTTTTGTACATATCTGGAAGTTGTCTTCCAGTCTCCACAAAAATGACTATAGCCAAAACACTTGTCCTACCAACCCTTTTTTACGGTAGCCCCATTTTTTGTTGTCCTGATAGTGCTAACAAACGCAAGCTACAAGTTGCATTTAACAATATTGTTCGTTTTGTTTATGGTCTACGTCGTTTTGATCATGTTTCGGTACAGGCAGCTAGTGTTTTTAATATGTCTTTTAACAAGTATATGGATTATCAAACTTTGATATTTCTTTTTAAACTTCTTCATACAAAATCTCCTGGATATCTTTTCGAAAAGCTTAATTTTAAGCTACTTCGAAGAAGTAATATTCTTATCGTCCCTACTTTTAAATACAGAAACTCAAAGCAACAGTTCTTTGTGCACGCTGTTGGCCTTTGGAACTCCTTACCTGCCAACCTGAGAGGAATAAATAGCTACAAACGTTTCGAAAATTCCATAAAAAACCTTTTCAAATGCTGAAACTATTTTCCTAATCTTCGTTCTTAAACTTCATCTTTTTTTTTCTCATCTCTTTTATATATATATAAAATAATGTAAATAAACTTAAGCACATTAGCAAATATATAATTTTCCAAGCTTTATTTAAAAAAAACAACATTTTTTGTTCTTTTCCTTAAATTCTTTTTTTTTAATAATTTAATTCTTTTTTTAATAATTTTAATTCTTTTTTAAATAATTACTTTAATTTAAATGTTTCCATTTCTAAGTATTTCTAATAAGACACTTTGTTTTAAAATGCTTATCGTTTAATAAATAAATACAAATACAAATACAAATACCTTACAGGTCGCTTGGCTGCTGTTGAGAGTTATTGTGAAGCACTTGAGAAACAAATGGAGTTTTTTCACGAAGAATCGCATGAGAACACAGTTGTAATGCATTTGCCCCCAGATGAGAAAACTGACAAGGATAGTCAAGCAAAACAAACTTGCCTTAGCCTTCTTAATCTGGACATAAATATAAAATGATCATATGAGAAGTCTCAAGAACTTGTCAACCGGCACAGCAACAAAACCACTATGGTATTAAAATTCGACGACAAAGCCACGGCAGAGAAAATTCTAAAAGCTGCGCCAAAGTTGAAAGGTACCGGAGTTGTGGCTCAGCGACAACACATTATCTACCGGAAGAAAAGGAAAGCTCTTTACGAATTAAAATCTAAGGTTATTGAGAAGAATCCGAATATAAGACTATAAGAAAATTCAAATATCCGACTTCTTATTTTTCTACGATTCTTTACAGGGTCAAAAAATAACAACAAGCGAAGAACTGTCATTTGTCAAAATAACTTTCGGCGAGGATGTAGCAATGTGCTTTTTTGATGTAAACAACAATAACATCTCTTTGGGAGTCACAGAAACAAGATTCAATCCGTCTGCCACAATAATTTTTTTTCTAAAGTTCTTTTTTAAATCTAAATATCTTTTGCTATAATGTTACAGAACTGAAAAACAAGTTATTAATGCCATAATTTTTTAAGTTTATTTTAAATTACAACTTATTTATATTATTGGAAACTTTTGTACAAGAAGGTAAAGAGTAGCAGTATCTTAAATATTTTGAAGGTTTCAATCTTGAATGGATTCCAGTAATTAGAAATAGAAGTTTGGGTCGCCTGAGTGGGGGCATTCTATGTGGAATAACAAGTAGTATTTCTAAACATCAAATTAAATATAAAATTACTGAAAACAGATTAGTAATAGATTGTTCCAATTCACCTGAATTTTGGTAAATGGAAACAGGACTTTGAAGCTCTTCAAAACTTTTTGTTGAGCCAGAATAACGGAAATATTTTAATAATTGGTGATCTAAACGTTCGGATAGGAGATTTCCAAAACTCTTGTTGTATGAATGCTGAACTCGCTGAAACTCGCTTGATGCTTGCGTTAACATAAACGGTAATTACTTAATTGAGTTGATGGAAGATTTTGGTTGTGAGAAACGCGCTAGGCCCAGGGGCTCCTTGCTCTGTTGCGCCACCCTATTTATTTTTTTTTATTGGAAAAAAAAACAAAGCTTCGGGCTTAGATAGTATCCCAGCAGAGTTTTACAAAAATAATAGCTCACAATTTTTAGAACATGTTTTATTATTACTAAACCGGGTGTTCAACAACGATACGATACCAAATAATTTCCGCCAGTCATGCATCTCTGCGGCTTATAAAAAAATGATCCTAATCTTCCAGACAACTGCAGAGGTATTTCCGTTCTTATCTCTCTACGAAAGCTATTTCGAGCTAAATCAAATTTTTACATTAAAAAGTGTTGCTAAACTGTTTTTGGAAAAGAAAACTAATCTCTATGCTTGCTTTGTTGATTTCAAGGCTGCAAACTTCAAATCAATAAACTGTACAATTATTTTAATCTATGGGATCTCCAAATAAATAGTACAAAATCATCATCTGAATGCACAAAGCTTAAGCCCAAAAATAGATGAATTCAGAGATATCTTTGTCAAGTCAAATGTTGATGCGATATGTGTGTCGGAAGCTTGGTTTGTTGAAGTTGTGAGGAGTGATGTTTATGATTTAAATGGTTACAGACTCTTTCGAGCTGATAGAAGTGATCGTGTAGGTGGTGGCGTAGCAATTTATGTAAGAAAAGGCTTGTTCTGTAAACAAATATGTAGTTCTCCAATAGGCTCATCGATTCAGTATTTGTGCAGATTATTGTCGGTGATAGCAGCATATGTTTAGGCGTTGTGTATAGGACATCGAAATATTGATCTGGCCCCTATTTATGAAGTAGTTGAAGGTGTGTCCATTAGCTCAACTAATGTTATATATAGTATGCGGCGATTTTAACAGTATTTTGTTAGAAGATGATACCTTAATACAAAATATGAATTCATTTGACCTTCAGCCAGTTAATACCCAACTTCCTACCCATTTCACAAGCTCCTCGAGTACCTTATTAGATGTGTTTTTTGTAGATAATACTGATAAAGTCTTGCTTAACGATCAAATTAAGATCGAAGCATGATCTTGTGTTTTTAAGGCTAGGTGTCCCTTGCATTTTTCGTTAAAATTTGAAAGGTGCGTTGACTTATTGCTTCATAACTTTTGCAATTCTCTTTATAATTTTATGAAACAAAATGTATTGTAAAGATAGTAAACACACAAACATTTGTGTATCATTCAAATGCTGAAAGTTATTCCCTAACGGTTTTTATAGGGACCGGAAGCCGTTTTTTTTATTGAAAATTTCGATTTGTTCACTATTTTGGTCGGGGCATCCGTATTTATGAACTTTTTACTTTTTTCTTTTTCGTTTTATAACTAGAAAATATATATGCAACTAACCTCCGAGCGTTTTTTTTTTTCAAATTTTGTCTCCTTATATGAAAAAAACCTTCGTCAATTTGTAGTAATTTTTCGGTTTTCAGCATACTCTTATGGTAATAACTTTGGCGTTTATTAATATTTTTTCATGAAATAAAAAGGAAATAGTAGATAGATATCAGGAGCATCCTATAAAATCATTGGTAATAGTTTTAAGTGTTTTGAAACAGGTGTTATGATGAGAAGTTTGTAAAACTGCCTTTTTTTAGCTTATAAAGCATGGGGCAAGGCGTGGGTGTTTTCAAGTACATATATATATACATTTTTTTGAAGGTAATAAAGCTCCTCAACTAACCTCCGAGCCCAAAATCAATATTTTTTTCTCCACACCGCTAAAATTCAACTTCAATAAAGTCATATTTGCAAACGATTTTTGAAAAACGAGAAGCCAAAAGAACCTAAATTTGTTGTTGGTATTTTTTTTGGATACAATCTTAATTAGTTTCAATAAAGAAATATATTGTAGTCACAGAATTTGGAATATTAATTCTAGAAAAACTGTCTACTTTGGGTTTTTTACTAGAAAAACTTGCTTAAAAACATATACATATGCATTTCAGTTCGAAGCAAATCCGCCACCAATTTTAGCGCCGTTTTCTCTTTTTTTGGTCTGTTCTCTGTGATTTGGAAAAGGAGTATCGCTCAAATGATCTTATGCGTTATGCATTCCCTCATACATATCATCTATATTCTATACCTATGACCTTATTTTGTGATCTTTTGTGCTATTCATTTCTCATTACAAACTGTGTGCCTGTTGTTTTTTTTTTGCTGGTAGCAGTAGCTTGATTGTAAAAAAAAAGTTTGAAATGACGAAGGATGGAAAGAAACGGACATAGGCAAACGCACAAAGGGAAAGGGGTGAGAAAATAGCACCACTGCACTAATAGAATGGAATTCCTTGGTCATTTTTTTTTTCAGCTAAAAATTTTGTATCTGACTAGGTAGTTATTTTGTGTTTGAGAACTTCTATTGTTTTGTTGATGACATAACGCGGTTGGCATGAAAATGTATGTAGGTATAGGTCAGTAACTTACATAGGCATATAGGATTCAACTTATTTGGAATAAAATATGCGTTTGGGTAAGGTGTAGCGAAAAATTTTTTTTAACTTTGTTTCAAAGTTGTTGGTTGTACTATGCTTTCGTTATTGGTTTGTACCTATTTGTATACCTATTTTATTTATTTTATTTTTGTTTCATATTGTGCATGTGGGAAGGCAAGCTGAGGGTGGATAAGTGTGGGTAGGTACTTATATCTATGAAAATACATATCCGGAGGTTTATGGGCATTTAATTGAAATTCAGCGTCTTCTTTATTTCTGATAAAGAATCTTTATTTCTTTTAAAGAAGGAACATTTTTGTATTTGAGAATTCTTTCAATTGAATTTAAAATAAATTATACATTGAGAGTTACAGTGTAATTTTCTGTAAATTATGTTGTGCTGATCGTTAGATACATGTTGAATTTGAATTGGTATAGGTATTATAACAAAGTGTTCGTGTCTACTTTGGTTTATTCGTGCTGGTGACAACATTTTAGCCCATTCATTCAAAACTTGTAAAAATATCTCAAAAATCTGTTGTGTTACATAAATCCAAAAAAAAATCGAAAATCGTTTTACAAGAAAAAGCTATGGAAGGTAATTACATATTCATAACGTAGATTATTCCTAGAGAGATGAAATTCCTTTTTTTTTTTTTGAATACGGTCAAGTACATGGAGTTTTAAATTCTGTAGTGATGAGAAAGACTTATTTATTATTATCTGTGCATAGCATATATATATTTTTTAAGAGGACCATCCCACGTGATTTGTTTTGTTTTTTTTTTTTTCATAATTTGCTGTCTTAAAATAGCAAAGTGATTTTTAAAAATTCGAAGTCGTTTTAAAAATACAGCAGTTAAAAAAAGTCTTATACTTTCACCGTAATAAGCGGACCTAAAACTTTTTTTCTCAGAACTGTGTTTTTCAGACTTTCCTCTATACTATCTTAAAAACTTGTTTACCGAATGACTTGAAATTTGAAGGGTACATTCAACAAATGTACTATGTGCGCATAGAACTACAATCAACCAACAAATATTCCCAAATTTACGACTTTTTTTTAGCAAAAACCAAAAAAACCAACGCAAATTCGTAACTATTTTTTCCAAATATTTATCAAAAGTCCAATGTATATATTCATTTCATAATAGTTCATGCCATGCATTTAGGATTGCAGATGAAAACGACGATAATTTTTTTTTTTGTTTTCGACAAGCCAGTTGGAGTCATGGAGGAATTGCGAGTTCATTTTTTGAAGCGGGGTGTTCAGAGAACTATAACTCATATTCAACCTTAAAATTTTAGCTCAAAATTTGTATTTATCATTCGATATAATTATAATATATGTTAGTAAATTACAGTAAATTTAAAGTTCTATCTATTTACTGGTCATTGAAAAAAAATCCTAAGAACTCCCACAAAAAACAGGCCGTTTCATAAGATGACTTCTTTAAATCTCAATTTGCTTGGTTATGGCCCACAATATTACTGTTTTTGTTCAAATTTCAAGTGAAAAAAAAAATAATAAACGGAAAATTTTTGAAATCAAATTTAACTTGAAAAATTTTGAATTTTCTTAGGGAATTTGTTGTCCTTCGATTGCAGTTTTCAAAAACATCTTTATTTTCTTAAAATAGGTAGGTATATCTTCTTGCAAATGAAATTAAAATGGATACAAGTTATTGGTAAAAAAAAAATAAATAAAAATAAAATAATAAAAATAAATAAATGAAATAAAATTTAGTATTATCTAAGTTCCTACCTCCCTAGTTATCCCCTTTTTCATTAATTTTGCTGATCAAACTAAGCCAAGAAACTGATCTACATTTAAATCACACAAATGTCATGTTTTCCACACCCGCAAAAACACAAGATAAGAAATATCGACCATCCATACAACATCTTCATTATTTGTAATTATCTGAATTTATCTCAGCAAGCAAACTGACAAAAAAAAGTAGGTAACCGGTTTTCTTACATTCCTGACTTGACACAATATTTTTATTCTCATCTCAACCCATCCAAAAACAAGAAATCGTAAAAAATGTTCATTCGGACATATTGTGTACATACATATATCTTCGTCAGTGTGCCTTATGAATGATATCTGTTTTTTTTTATATGCCTACTTGCACAGCGTATGCTCGTATAATTCTCACCCCTTTGTTCTGCTTATGCAAGTGCGTAATTCTTTTCTAGTTTCTGGCTGTTGCCGAGACCAAAGAGAGAGAGAAAATAGGGAGAATTTGAAATCACACGCGACGATGGCAAGAGGGATCAATTTTAAGAGAATAAAATGATTTACTAATACAAGCAAACACTTTTACATGAGTTCTGACGTTCTGAGTTCGCTAAAAAAGTCCACCTAGCCTCACGGTTGCCAGTTTGGTCATTTATGTCCAAATCTGGTCATTATTTTTTCACTTGGTCACATGGTCACTTTTTGTTTCATTTGGTCATTTTTTCAACGAAATGAAATAAGAGAAACCCTTCAGTTTAAAGGTCCTTAAAATTGAAATGTAAACTTAAGGCAGTTTTCTTATCGAATTATGTAAAAAGTGGATCAATAAGTTCGTTCGTTCAAGCCCAACGATTGCTCTGAGGTATCCGCAATGAGTTCTCTTGAAAAACCTCAGCTTACCCTTAATACCAAGCTAGGTGTTTTTTTAGTTCTGCGGTCGCCCTGAAGTAGAACTAGGATTTTGCCGGGGAGAATTCAGGTAGTATTTTCAATTCATTGAACATGCTTTCTCCCGACTAAATCACGCAGCTGGTGCACTCTCCTTTCAAGCTAATCACTAGCTTCCTTGAAAATTTCGGCGTCGAGACCGTCTGGAATTACAGTTTTATTCGATTTAAGCTAACATAAGAGTTTGCAACCCTAACTTCTTCTGGTTTAGAGTATGACATTGTTGATAATCGTCTAAGTTGAGTCTGCATAATTAACTTTTCGAGATCCTCAGAGAAGAATGCGGTTCTACAGCTATGTCTGCTTGGTGGTCTTTACGGGCTTGGTTCTTAGTTTTCAACCCTGGCATGATTTTTATTTTCTAAAATTTTGGTGCAAACTTTGAAGCTCATACTTTCATGAAATTTCTATATTTCCTTAAACAAGCGCTTCTCATGCTGTTTTTTCCGTTTGATAACTTGGTGTTCTTCCTTTCTTTCTTCATCGGAATCATATGGTAATTTCAAGCTACGTTTGGTCATTTTCATTTTCATTTTTGGACACATATTTTTTTGGCAGGTGGCAACCGTGCCTAGCCTTACGCTCCTTTCACATTACACGATTTCGCTCGTGCGGGAAAAAATCGCCCGATTCTTAATCGTGGTTTTGCTACTTTCACATTGAACGATAAAAATCGTACATTTTTATCAGTTCATCGGAACATTTGGTCTGGTCTGGATGAAAACCGTACGACTAAAGACGGTCTAGTGTGAAAGCGTGCATTTGGTCACGTAGGCCACTGAGCTAGAGGGCGATACGGTAGCCGTGCGGTTCTAGTAGCACTGGACGGCTGCAACACGATTACAAAACGTGCCCGTGTTCTAATCGTGCAATGTGAAAGGTCTCGTACTCTTCAACAGTCGATCAAGAAAAATTGCCCGGGCGATTTTTTCCCGCACGAGCGAAATCGTGTAATATGAAAGGAGCGTGAACGTACGACTTTGACATTGTGAACTGCGTGAGTAGTTCAAGATACATTTATAGAGATTTTAAAAATATTGATTATGTTTCTCTTGAACGGCAACTCAACTCTATTCCGTGGAACTTAGTGTATTATATGAACTCGACAGATGATCAAATCGAATTCATTAATCGAAATATTAACCTTTTTTTTTAAATCACACGTTCCAATTAAAACAGCAACTAAAAAACAAAGAACGAATGTTTGGTTTACCAATGAAATTCGGGACTTGATGAAACGTCGTGATTTGGCTTATCAACAGTGGAAACGCTTTCGGGTGGAAGAGCTGCATCGACTATATAAGAATTTACAAAATGCTGTTGTTTGCCAAATAAAATCTGCTAAGATGGAATACTATTCCAATCGTCTCGGGTCTACTTCAGACAGTCGTAAGATATGGAATAATATTTGTGAACTAGGTTAGGTTAGGTTAGGTTGAATGGGGGGTGCAGCCACAAGTGGCAACACCTCACTCGGATCTCAAGGATCCATTGTGCTCCCCGGGAAATCAGAGGATGAGGAAATGGGAGGATTGGAGAGGTAGATGGTTATTGTGGTAGGGAACTCCCGCTGAACCATTTGGAGCCCTGAGTAAATTTCAGGACGTTGCTCAGTGGGAGATTTGAGATGTCGCCCAGTTCGTCGAAAAAGTATTCTCCGAGGGTTTTTTTCCGAGTGTGGGCCAAGCTAGGACACTCACAGAGGAAGTGGAATGATCCCTCCTCTGCCTCCTCATCTTGGCATCCTCTACATAAGTCGGATGTGCTAATGCCCATTCTCATCATGTGGGTACCCAACGAGTTGTGTCCCGTGAGAATGCCAATCAACAGAGAGAGCCGAGGTCTGCTTAGCTGGAGTAGAAATTCTGTTTTTTCTTGGAAATATCTGGCCAAAGGTTTCTAGAAACTCGGCATGTTTCTAACGATGACCACCTGTCATTGGCGGTTTTTAGAAAATTGTGTTGGATTCTGTTTTTTTCTTGCTCAAGTGGCCTTAGAACTGAGGTGTTCGTTTCGCTGGATTCGAGTGCTGACCCGATTTTAGCCAGCTTATCCGCCATTTCATTACCAATTATGTCACGATGTCCTGGAACCCAGGTTAAACTAACTGTGTTTGTTTCGCTGAGCAGTCTTAGGTTACTGCGACAGCTGTCTACTAGTCTGGATTTTGTGATAATGGATGAGATAGCTTTAATTGCCGCTTGACTGTTTATAAAGAAGTCAATATTTTTGTTGATCAGGTTTTGCGTAGCTAGGTGCTTCGCGGCTTCGCACACTGCAAGTACTTCTGCCTGAAAGACACTGCAGAGGTCGGGAAGCTTTATTGATTTATTCATGGTGGGGAAGTCTGAGAAGATACCTGACCCTACCCCTTCGTCCGTTTTGGAACCATCTGTGAAGACGGAAATGTGATTTCCTTTTATAACCCTGTTTTCCTCCCAGCTTTCTCTTGTCGGAAAGACTGTTAGGGCCACTGGATTGAAGTCAAAATGTGGGGGGGTATAGTCTGTTTGAATGTCTATATCTGTATGGTTCATGATGATTCTATGGCCTGATATGCCTGTTTTCCAATTGTTGCATTGTTTGAGTCGCAGTGCGCTTTTGGCTGCCATCTCCTTAGTAAAAACATTTAGGGGGGCTAGCGACAGGAAAGTTTCCAGGGCTGCAGTTGGTGTTGTTCTCATGGCACTAGTTAAGCCAATGCATGCAAGCCTTTGGATTTTGGTCATGGTCTTAAGGTTTGAAGCCTTCTCAGACTAGTCAGGCATATGTGAGGATTGGTCTTATTATGGATGTATACATCCAGTGAATGGTTTTGGGACCAGGTCCCCATTTTTTCCCAAAAATTCTACTACAAGTGTAGAAAGCGATTTGAGCTTTCCTTTCTCTTTCTTTTAAATTTTCTTTCCAGTTAAGTTTACGATCAAGGACAATTCCGAGATATTTTGCCGTACCAGATAAGTTTATTGGTATACCATTAATGGAGGGAGGAAGTATATCTGGAATGTTACGTTTTCTCGTAAACAGAACAAGTTCTGTTTTAGTAGGGTTGACGTTTAGCCCACAGTTTTTTGCTCAGCTGGTGAGCTTGCTTAGAGCTGTCTGAAGAAGTTCAAAAAGGGTGGTTGTGAATTTTCCCGAAGTCATGATGACGATGTCATCGGCATAGGCTACTGCTTTTATTCCGCTCCTCTCAAGTTTAACCAGGATTTGGTTAACTACTAGGAGCCAGAGTAGTGGGGATAACACTCCTCCTTGAGGTGTACCTCTACAAGTTTTGACTTTTAGGGTACTTGCACCCATTTCTGCTTTTACTATTCTCGTTTGGAGCATGGAGTCGATCCAGTTTGATAGCGTTGGCTCGATATTTATGGAACTTAATGCCATGCGAATAGCACTGTATTCAACGTTGTTGAAGGCCCCTTCTATGTCGAGGAATGCAGCCAACGTATACTCTTTATATTGGGTTGACTGTTCAATGGTTCCGACTACTTCATGAAGTGCAGTCTCCACTGATTTGCCCTTTATATATGCATGTTGGGCTGAAGAGATCACATTGTTATTCAGTTTTGTTCGGATATGCGTTTCTATAAGTCTTTCTAGAGTCTTAAGTAGAAATGAGGATAGGCTTATTGGTCTGAAATCTTTGAGTTAATTGTGAACGAGGAATCGCAATTGACTGAGTTTTTTACTCGTTATAAGCTATTAATACCGGTTCAGTCAGGATTCCGTGCGAAGCACAGCTGTACAACAGCTGTACTTAATGTAGTTGAAGAAATAAGAGAAATGCTGGAACAGGATTTTGTCACATTTCTAGTTCTTTTAGACTTCTCTAAGGCTTTCGATATGGTGGTACATTCCATATTAATCAATAAACTAAAAATTTTTTTCCAGTTTCTAACTCAGCAATTCGACTCATCTCTTCATATCTAAGTGATAGACAACAAGCAGTTTTACTAGATGGAGTAATGTCCGAATTCTTGCCCCTAGTTAAAGGTGTTCCCCAAGGATCGATTCTGGGGCCTCTTCTATTCTCAGTGTACATAATTGATATTGCTTCTGTTTTAATTAGTTCTGCGAAACACATATACGCTGACGATGTTCTAATTTACCGAAGTTGTCCTTTAGGTCTTGTCGAGCATTGTGCTTCAAATTTAAATGAAGATCTAAAATGAAATCTTAGAGGGGCGACCGTGGTGCAGTGGTAGAGTGTTTAGTAGATAGGCCGGACGCGTGGGTTCGAATCCCGCTCTGGGCATCTACTTTTCTTTCAGCCTCCCAGTTTCATATGGACGCCGCCCTTGAGGTTATATATGTGAAATTACTAACAACTTATTTCCAGCTACTGCAACACAAAAAAAAAAGGGAAAGGTTGCTAGTCTGGTAGTACAATGGACCGGATATTAGGTCTGAGTTCTCCAGATTAGCATATAAGCCTCCTCTTTTTTTATAAAAAAAAAAAAAGATCTAAAATGTGTTTCGGAGTGGGCAGCAAAATGTGGCTTGGCACTTAACTCTGCGAAATGCAAATGTTTAGTAATTTCTAGAACACGCTTGGACCTATCATATTTTCCTAGTATAATGTTAAACAAATTCAACATTGATCATGTCGAGTCCGCAAAAAATTTCGGTGTTATCTTAATAATAGAACACTAACTTGGAAAAACCACATAAATTCAGTGGTGGGGAAAGCATACAGTGGTCTTCGAAATCTATGGGTTGTGCAAAATGTAACTCCACTTAAAACGAGATTGCTGCTAGCGAAAACCTTGGTAGTTCCTTTGCTAGTTTATGAGTGTGAAATATTTTATGGGTGCGACACTGCGAGCAAAAGGAAATTACAAGTAGCTTTTAACACTTTAATTCGATATGTTTACTGCTTTAGAAGATATGACCACGTTTCACACCTAGCTAAAAGTATAGTCAATATGTCTTTCGAAAACTATGTGAAATTTCGTACGCAGATGCTTCTCTTTAACACTATCAAAAAGAAACAACCTTCTTACCCTTACGACAAAATCAATTTTCCGACGTCTAATAGGTCTGCTAGCTTACAACTACCGCGGTTCAGTTACTTAACCTCTGAGAGACAGTTCTTCATCGCGGCTATCCGTCTCTGGAACTCAATTCCACGCAATATACGTGAGCTAAATGATGCACAAAGATTTAAGAAGCAGTTACAACATTTCCTTAATAAATGAAAAGATTAGTAAAGTTTTTAACAGTTAAAACACTTATTTTATTTCCTCAGATGTACATTTCAGAAGCAATGCTTCCATCGTCAGTGAGATTTATAAAATTAAATTAAATTAAATTATTTGTCAAAAAACTAATAATAAACAAAAATGTTTCTAAACAAAATTACAGTTGAGTTGAGTTGAATCTATTAAAAAATTTTTTGAATATTGAATCTTTGATTGGTCCATCATCACTATTCATTAGATTATTTTTGTTTTTAAATATGTAAAATGATTCAAAAGCATCTAATTCATAATTGCTATTTACATTTCTTATTAGTTTTAAATTTTGCAAACTAAAGCTATGACTATTTTCTAGCATATGTTCTGCAACACTTGACTTTTCTTTTTCATTATATTTAAGATGTGCAAAATGTTCTTTAAATCTTTTTAGAATAGGTCTTCTTGTCTGTCCTATTCCTATATATTCTTTTGCACAATCATTACATCCGATAGAATAAATTCCTGACTTTTGAAGTTGGTCAATTTTATCCTTAGATCCTCCAATCAGATTTTTTATTTTTATTTCGCTGCACTCACTCATACGGATATTATATTTATTAAAGATTGGTTTTATCTTAGATGTTATTTCTGGATAGAAATAAAATTTTGAATATTTCTTTTCGTCATTTCCTTCATTCCTTATTAGATCTAAAGTTGTATAATTTCTCAATTCTTGTTTTCTTCTATGTGCAATTGTTAAATCTTCAATCAATTCTTCAGTATATCCATTAATTTTGGCTATGTCTTTAATTTTTTGGAATTCTTTTATTTTTGTTTCTATAGTCATTGGAATATTTAGAGCTCTAAAAATCATTGAGTGAAAAGCTGACATCTTATGTTCAAAGGAATGGAACGAGTCTGATGTAATGTATCTCAGAGTATTCGTTGGTTTTCTGTATATATCCAATTCGAAATTGTCTCCATTCCGAGTTATACTTAAATCCAGAAAATTTAGTTTCCCTTCAATTTCTTCTTCATATGTAAATTTTATTGATGGGTATTTAGTTCTATTTAATTTGTTAATGAGCTGACGGAGTTCATGTTTTTTGATTATCGCCCATATATCATCTACATATCTTAACCAAATTCTTGGAAAATTTACTTGATTTAACATTTCAGTTTCTATATGCGACATAAATAAATTTGCTAAAAACGGGCTCATATGTGATCCCATACTGCAACCAAATTTTTGTCTGTAAAACTTTTCATTAAACTGGAACCAATTTTCATCCATGCACAGTTTAGTAAGTTTTACAAATTCATTTATTTCTTCTGGTTTAAGTGTATTTCTTTCTAGCCATTTTCTCAGAAAAACTAAAGTTTCATCAATTGGAACATTTGGATATAATGAAACAACATCGAATGAAACTTGAATCTCATTGCTAGCTATTTTTAAGTTCTTTACTTTTTCTGCAAATTCAATTCCATTTTTTATAGCTGCTGTTTCAAATTTGATTGGGAGAGGAGTATGTGGCCAAGGTTTTTCAAAAACAAAAGTGTAGTTCCGACGGTCAAATTCAAAGTGTTTGATGCTACCGCTAAAAACTCAATTTGTTATGTTAATGAAGTGCGAAGATTTTGAAGTTATCCAACGATATTTCTTTAAACCTTCTCCCTTCAAACACCCCTAACTATACGCGTTATATGTTGAATCTGGATTACCTCCGATTTTCCTAAAAAGCCTAAAGGCAAATGCCGACTATATTGTTAAAGTCTTTTAAGTAAGGCTAGTAACAATCTGCGAAAAAAAATACTCATAACTGCATTTCACCGTAATTATACACGCCGTTCAAAGATTGGCGAGAACTATAGCGACTAAATATAATTGCACATTGAACTTATGCCTGAATAGCATTGGATCTTGGAAGGATAGTTTTTACGATTGTGTTTCTGTCATAGATGATAAAATGTTTCAAAGTTCTTTTTTTTTGCATTTCAGAGACTAAGTAGTACTGAGCTTAGAACAAGCTCATATGTACAGTGTACACACTTATTTACGCCCTTCATCATGAATGCAAGTGTTAGTATTACACCAACACCAGCACATAGAGAACGTAAGAATAGTAAAAACAAAAAAAAAACATTATAACAAGAAATTTCAATTAAATATTACAAAATTATCTTAAATAAAGTACACTATAAAATAAACAAGACATACAAAACGTGATACAATTAACAAAAACATACAAAATGTGATACATAAACTAGAAATAATTGAAGCATGCAAACATGCAAACTAAACTTAAGAAAGTGGAGCACTGGTTTTTAACAAATTTTTTAAACTAGATTTACTTAAGTTAAAATCAATCAAACATAAGTTAAGATTGAATAGTCTACCCATACGATTCAATGGTTCATTCATGCCATAATTCGTTCTATGGTAAGGGCAGTATATTAAAACTGAGTTGCGCAGGTGGTAAGAACCGCCTCGAAAGTTGAATTGAACACAAGAAAGTAACTCAGGTGCATCATATGTCCGGTGATAAGTTGATGAAAAAACACCAGATCGTTAATGGTACGTCTTTGAGAAAGAAGTTGCATATGTAATAATTGGATTCTGTGCTCATATGGTGGTAAATCATAAGGGTTTACCCACGGAAGCCCTTTAAGAGCGAATCTTATGAACTTGTGTTGTACTGATTCAATTCTTGAGTTGTGTATTTCATAAAAAGGGGACCACACTTGAAAAGCATACTCTAGATGAGGTCGTACTAAACAATTGTATAGAGCAAGGGTAACATACGGGTCTTGAAACTCTTTTGACCATCTTTTCATAAAACCAAGCATACTATTGGCCTTACTAACGATGTAGTTGACATGTTGAGTAAAGTCCATATTGAAACTAAAATACACGCCAAGATCCTTAAAACATTTCACTTGACTCAAAATATTATTGGAAATAGAATAAAATGTTTTGCTAGGTTCCTTCTTTTTAGATAAAGTCATGCTTTGGCATTTATTGGGGTTTAGGGTTGAGCCCGTTTTCAAAACATCAAACTGCAAAATGATTAACATCGGATTGGAGATGAGAGCGACCAAGCGAACCAGTTATCTTTTTAAAAATTTTCATATCATCAGCAAAAATTAATATTTCACTGAAGGAAATGCAAGACACAACATCATTGATAGCTAAAATAAATAGAAGAGGTCCTAAATGACTTCCCTGAGGTACACCTGAGCCAGCATTAAAAGGGTGGGAAAGGATATTACGGAACTTTACTTGGTAAGATCTCAGATAGATTAGAAAGTACCCAATCAGTGAACACAGGTGGGAAGCCCATAGCCTTTAGTTTGAACAGAATAATATTGTGTGAAAGTTGATCGAAAACTTTAGAAAAATCCGTGTAGATGCAATCGAGCTCATTACCATTTTCTAGTGCTAAGGAACATTTTTGAAGAAAACATAGCAGGTTTGTGACAGTCGATCTATTTTTTACAAAACCGTGTTGCTGTGTGCAAATAACGTTTTTTACACTGAAAGCCAGCTGGTCACATACTAGTTTTTCAAATAGTTTAGGAATGCTAGAAAGTTTGGCAATGGGTCTATAGTTTTTTATATCACATTTGTCCCCTTTCTTAAAAACTGGAGTGATAAATGATCTTTCCAAAGTAGAGGGAATTTACTAGATTTCAAAGAAAGTAAGAACAATTATTGTAACGGGTATGCTAAGCGTGACCTACATTTTTTTAGTACAATGGGAGGAATGCCATCCGGCCCGGAAGAAAAATCGTCATTTATGGTTCCAAGACTCCAAAAAAGTTTATCAATTTAAATAACAATGTTATTAAAGCATACTTGATTACAGTTGCGAAGATAACTGAAGAAATCAGCATCAATATCAACAGTAGTATCGCAAAATGAGCTGCGAAACTGGTCAGCAAATGCATTACAAATATCAGAGATGCTCTCATAAGAACAGTTCTCATAGACAAAACTAGCTGGATAACCATCTGATTTTTTCTTTGAACAATAAGTTCTCATAATAATGCGAAAGTATCCATGTCTAGAACGGTGTATACAGCAAATTGAATCTCTGTTTGGAGGAGTCTAATAATTTTCGCAATACGTTCTCAGCCAATGAGTTGAGTTTGATATTTAAGGTCCGAACAGAGATGCTTGAGCTAAATTATAGACCTCACAGAGGTGATATTAATCATAATTGTACTCTGTGTAACCTTAACCTGATCGAAAACGTTTATCATTTCCTAGCCTGCTGTCGAATGCTTCAAGAAATTCGGCGTTTATGCTTTAACAAGAGCTTTCTTTCGTCAGAGGATTGTTATTCAATTTCAAATGGAGAGAGTGGTTCTCTCTCAATGTAATAAATTTTTTGATAATATCAGCACAAGGTTTTAAGCCGTGCTTGTAAGTCTTAGAATGTTAAATACTTGTACTATGATATGTGAAAAAATAGAGATAATAATAATAAATAATAATAATATGAGCTTTACCGCGACATGAAAAAGAGCACACATTGCGAGACTACGATGGCAGGAACATGCAGAGTCCACTTCAGGTGGGGAAAATTTATAGACTGTGAATAAAATAAATAAAGAAAAAGAATTGTGCGCCTTTTCGGTGTCTTTATTTTCACTCTCTCATTTTCATCTTAACCTTTGTTATACATCCATCCCTTACTGAAAGCGATAGGTAAACAAAATGTTAACCAAAAGCATATTCCAAATTGATCCAGTGATCCAGCCGTGGTTTTCTTATTTGGACATAAACTCTAAACTCTTCTTCTTCCCACTAGAACTGACCAACAAAATAAAAAATCATACTTCTGCTTTAAATAAAACAAGAAACTTTAAAAGATTCTTTATTTAGTTCGTTATCCATCAAGCTTAACTTCCTCAGACAGTCAAAGTCTTCCTCAGTAAAATCTTGAAATAACCCTGTGGCGATAAGCCATTCAAATCCTAATTAAAATAAAACCCCCTCACCCCAGCCTTCGTCCTCTCTGCTTTTCATAATAAATTGAATGAGGTAGTTTAGCTATACTCAAAATCATTGTAGTAAATATTGAGTTCAGTCTTGTCGTACAAATGGTTTATCCTCCTCCCATCTCTTTCTCTATAACTGATGGCTAGCCGTCATCACAGACGGAAGCTTCTCCATGCGCGTTTTCCTCCGTTTCCAACGATGACAAACTTAATTAAAATGTCATCCGTCATACCGCATACCATCCAGACGTGTAAACGCTTTTGATTAACTCTATGTTACTATTATACTAACCAGAGGCTCTCAAATTCAGTGTCGTATGTCTTTGAGATGTTATGTTATTGGTTGCGACCCAGATTAAGGCTAATGAAGTTCTATAGGAATGTCTTCATTAAGGAAAAGCAATTAACTTCTCATTAACGGCAGTTTTTATTGGAAGGACAGTTTACACTTTGGCTTTTTGCTATGTAGTTTTTCTTTTCTGTTGATGTTGGCTTTGTTTTGGCTTTGTTATTTTTGTTTTTTGATAACGAGGGACAAAGTCATGTCCTTTATTCCTTATTGTGGGCTGCTCAAGAATTTTTTAATGTGGGTGATACTCTTGTAAGAAAAAAGGCACAAAAACACAAATCACTTAAACCGAAATGTAGGCGGACATGATGCACGAACTCAACGCTTTGATTCAAGTTTCGTAATTTATGAAATACTCGTGGTAGCTTTACTTGAAATTGTGATAATTGATCTAATTAAAAATATAAAAATTGTTTGTTGCCAAAAACGAAACCATTAGAAGGTTGGGGAAAAAAGCTGAGATACTTAGACAAATAGAAGATTCATTGTGATATGACCATACAAAATGGGAGCGTGTGCCTTACTTAACGAGGAGTGAGAAAACGTCTGCACTCGTCTTTGTCCATTGCAACTCCTGTAAAGGGTTTTCGACAGAGTCTTGTCTCTTGTGTGCCTATGAGGAAGTGAAGGAATGTCTCCGCTTCCTCTTCGCCTTTTGCAGCAGCCAAGTCTTTTTGCGTTTGCACTTACTTGTCACTGTTCTATTTCAGTCCACAATCTTCGTTTACCAAGGAATTGCTCATGTGTGATACGAAATTTCTATTAACATGGCTGTTCTGATTTTCGGCCGGATTAAAAACGAAAACCGAAATTGAATCCGTACGGATTTGAAAAATTTGTTCTTATTTCCGAACGGATTCACTACTGATTTTATGTCACAAAAACGTCTTGAAAATTAAATTTTTGTGTTCATTGTTACTGTTTACCACTTCAGTACATATATATGCAAATAGAGTTTATTATTTTTCATTTTTATCAATAAATAACGTTCTACAGAATTCATATACCGGATTCAATTCCGCTAACAAAATGATAAGCGAATTGAAAATGTACGAGTTCGGAATTGAGAACCGCAAATATTCTAAAACGGGAGGATATGGTATCCGAACGGAAATCAGAACAGGGGTGTAAGTGTCTCAGGGTCCACGGGGTCATTGTTGGCTTCTTTTGAATTTACATAGTTTTGACTTTTTCATATTATTACATAAGAACCTTTCACACTGTACAATTAGTTGGACAGACTTTGGCTTGAACGACCAATGCCTTACAATGTGAACCCTCAGACGACCAAGTTGGTCACTTGTTGGAAGATTTTCAAATATTTCTGAGAACTTTGAAGTTGGATGGAGCGGAGGAACATATGACACAAAGTTGGACCAAAGTTTGATAGTCTGAACGCAAACTATGTCCTACCATCCAACATCTGTGAAACGAAGTCTGTCCAACTAATTGTACAGTGTGAACTCGGCTATAGAACCTTTGTGAGTAATTTAAAATTGAAGACTTTGGAGAATTGATATGTTTTCGAGATACGAGTCAAAAAATTCACACTGTTTCGCAAACTCTTATAGGAATCCCAGAATGCTGAAATACGAACGACTGACGCCGACGTAAGCTGGGCGCTTGCATTACCATCACAAAAGAAGATCGTAGTTGGCTTTCACCTCGTTGACTTACCTTCAAGAAAAAGATCTGTCGGAGGACATTTTCCAAACAAGACGAACCTTACCGAGTTTCTCAGCCGAAAGATTTTTAAACAGCGGGGTGATTCGTCCACCGACTGGTGTCAATGGCAAAAAATTCAATCTCCGACTCAATATGATGACAAGTGCTGCAAAAGAACGCGATATGCCTCCTCATCGGAAGCCCTGTCAAATGGCCTACGAAACACGGACATTTTTCACCTTCTTCATCATGTAGGCAAACTTCTCAGCTTCCTAAAGGGTGTTTTTTTAGACGGCAGTACCTTGTTTGTTCGGTAAATTGTCTCGGAAAGAAATTACTGTTGACACCGAATATTACATAATTGTGATTTTTAAGCCTTTGAGTTACCTCCAAGATCAGGCGATTTAACATCGCTTGACTATTTTCTGTGGGGTTATGTGAATTCTTTGAAAAAGTTTTTTATGGAATTTTCGAAACGTTTGTAGCTATTTATTCCTCTCAGGTTGGCAGGTAAGGAGTTCCAAAGGCCAACAGCGTGCACAAAGAACTGTTGCTTTGAGTTTCTGTATTTAAAAGTAGGGACAATCAGAATATTACTTCTTCGAAGTAGTGGAAAATTAAGCTTTTCGAAAAGGTATCCAGGAGATTTGGTATGAAGAAGTTTAAAAAGAAATATGAAAGTTTGATAATCCATATATGTACCAACTTGTTAAAAAGCATATAATAAAAACACTACCTGCCTGTACCAAAACATGATCAAAACGACGTAGACCATAAACAAAACGAACAATATTGTTAAATGCAACTTGTAGCTTGCGTTTGTTAGCACTATCAGGACAAAAAAAAAATTAAAATTAAAAAGGGTTGGTAGGACAAGTGTTTTGGCTATAGTCATTTTTGTAGAGACTGGAAGACAACTTCCGGATGTGTATAAAACCCGCAGAGCAGTATAAACCCGACCAACAGCGCTTGCCAAATGATTGTCCCACGATAATTTGATTGAAAACAACACCAAGATTTTTTACTGTTCTAACGTAGTTTAAAATTTTTCCCTCAAGTTCAATACTTGGCAGATATGACATGTCAATGGTAGTGTTGCTAATAACAATAGCCTGACATTTATTCAAATTAAGTTTCAAACGATTCTCTCTAGACCACTGTCCAATACCCATAAGGTCTTCGTTTAATCTGGCTGTTGCATCTTCAACCATACCAATTTGATAACTCAAGTAAATTTGGACATCATCTGCATACATATGCATTTTGCAGTGCTTGAGTATAGAAGGAAGATCATTGTTGAATAGCGTAAACAAAAGCGGACCTAGTATCGATCCCTGAGGTACACCACTGGAAGTAGTGAGAAATTCGGACAGCCTTGAGTTCGCATAAACAGCTTGAGTTCTGTGGCTTAGATATTGTTCAATGAGAGATAAGGCGGAGTTTACAAAGAAGAAAAATGTTTTGAGTTTGTTCAGATGTATCTCATGCGAAACAGTATCGAACGCCAGTAAAGCCAGAGTAGTGACATGATTTTTATCAATTTGCTGCCGTATGTCGTCTATTATTTTAAGAAGCGCAGAAACCAGATTACATGGGTGAAATTAATTGATGATTTTCCAAAAACTCTGTAATCTGTCGGCTAACAATCTTTTCGAATGCTTTTGAGATGAAAGAAAGGAAGGATGGAAATTGGTCGGTATTCCTGTTTCTGCGCTTGCGACTTCTTAAGAATTGGAAATATTTTTGAAGCTTTCCATAGTTTAGGATAGCACGACTTTGTAAAAATGGTATTAAAAATATGTGTCAAGAAAGGAGATTTAAAAGGAAGTACATATTATTTTTACAAACTTTGGATGCATATTGTCTAATCCAACAGCCTCCGATTTAATACATTTTACGGCTTTAAATACCTCAACTTCAAAAACTCTTTTAAAATTGAAACCTGATTGAAGCTGAACACTTCTGTCAACGTTTCTTTCAATTACAGCATTTAACATTGATGTTAGACACGGAACCTACGAACTGTTTGTTTAACTCATTTACATCGCAATCATCTACAGCGCTCTTTTGTTTCTTCGTGATACCAAGAGATTTGATGTTTTGCCAAAGTTTTTATGAGGACACATTGTTGAATTTTGAAGAAAAGAATCTACGCTTAGAACTTCTTATTTCAGTATTTACTGCATTTCTTAAGGTTTTATACTGCTGTAGCAATTGAGGTAGTCTGAATCTTTTCCAACGTCTTAAAAGCTGTGTTTCTTTTCTCAATAAGTCTTGTCTTGTCTTGCTTGTCTACGCAGATAAGTCGGAGACGATTGACGCTTTGGAAGATAGTATTTGGTGCGGTATTGTTGACATACTGCCCTTAATGCTGCAAAAAGTGGTCGAAAATTAAGACTGAAATGTGAAGAAACATCTCTAAACGTTATGCAACAATTTTTCGCATCAAGAAGAGGATACTCGACTACGAGATCATCCCTCTGAATGAACTTAAGATCATCCACCCACAGAAGATCATTAGCTTCTGCTCCGATTCCGGAGCAAAAGAACTGCTCAAAAACTATCCATATGGGTTGGCACAATGGGCTTCAACATCACAGCACCCAGAGGAATCCAATCTAATCTAATTAATAAGCAGAAACTAGTCCAAGAAACTTCAGCGCATTCTATTTTCCTAGTTTCATTTTACTTCTCTGATTGCTTTTTGGTTTTTGTCCCGCCCGAATTCCTTTTAAACTCAAAACAAAAGGAAACTAAACCAAAAGTTAGGGCCAATTCCAATTCCTGAACAGATAACCAGAAGTGATGATGTACAAGCATCATTCATTATCATCTAATCGAGTGAAATTCATCATTCTATGTCGTAACTCTACTTTTCAACTTTAAACGTGTGTACTCTCACTTTGTCTGTATTATTTTGTCATTTGGGGGAAAGAAAACATTTCATTTATCGCATATTATTTAAGGATATAAATGTAATATAAGCAGCCTAGTGGAATTGGTGGGATTGGTCGCTTCGAGTCATTACTATTCTGTCGCTCTTCATTTTGTATTTTTTCTTCTTTTACTTTGGTTTCTCATTAATAATTCAATCCCTACTATAGGAAATGTCCAAAAGGATATAAGTTTGCAAACCCAAGACACATATTCTTTGCGCACCATTATGCTCTTTCTTCGTTCGATCTTCTTCAAGTAGAAGATTTTATTTTGAGGTAGGTTGCTTATACCAAGTTAACTACGTCATTGCGGGTGTATGTTACACGCTTGACTGACAAAAAGGACCAAAACGGACGAGATGGAGAGAAGAAATCTGTTCAAACTTGAATGGAGGCAATTATCGTGATGTCTCGTTAGCTTGTTTCGGGCTTGCTTGGGTGACGACGATGGGCTTTGAAAATTAAAGAGTTAAATAATAGTTGAGAGGCTTATGTTAATATTACTTTTAATTAAAAGCTCGCGGGTTTATTAAGGTGTTCTGTATCTTAATTCTAAGGTCATCTTTTCTTTTAACTGTGTGTAGGAAACAAATTATTAGCAAACATAGAAAATTCAGTAAGGGACTTAAAGTAGAGTCACATTGATTTTTTTGTTTCCTTATGCAAGGACATTCGCTTTCATAAAAGCACCCACCTGCAAAAAGGCGAGGAGTCCCCATTTACTTTATCACTACATTAGCTATCACAAGGAAATTCCATTCTCTTCTGTCATCTGTCAACTCATTCCTGCAATCGACTGCTAATGCTTCCTTTGTAGAGGATGGCATAACTTAAAGTTGACGTATGTAGTGAAAATCTGAAAATTCGATTCTTAGAATCGATGTCTTGTGTCTTGTGTCTCATTGTTATTGTTTTTATGTACTGACTTTATGCACTTTGACTGATTGCATGCATAAGTAGAGAGAGAAAATACTCACTCGTATTTTTATATAAAAAATACTTTTTCGCGAATGAAAATCGAATGCAGTTACATTATTCTTTGACTGTCAAAGTTTCTCAATTACTATCGATGTTTCTTGAAAGCCCTTCCCTTTGTACATTTCATATGCCAAGGAAGAAATTCAATTATCATCACCTTTTCGAATACCTACGATTTCATATTCACAACTCTCTTCGTTTGCATAATTCGGCAAGGTGATGTACTTTTCAAAGAAAATATTATTGAAGTGGAGCTTCCCTGGAATTGTTGGGATTTGAAACAAAAATGCGTCACGATGAAGGCGATTGTCATCAATTCTAGCACTTCCTTACATTTTTGAGATCTGTGATTAGTTATTTCTAGTATATTCTCCCACAAATAGTTTTGACCAGAGCAGTTACTCCGAGCTCTGTGGTTGTTCTTGACTGTGTCTTACAGAATTGTTCAGGACCGACGGCGACGGCTAGACACTGTCTTTTGCTGAGATGTCTGGATTATCATTACCATAGAAGAAAACCTTTCGTGCCGAAAATCAGTGGTGGATGTGTTTATTGTCGCTTAATGTATCGAATACAAGTTAACACTTTATAAATATGAGGGTGAGAAGTACTGCCCAAGCATACGGTCGAAAGACAAAGTTTTCGTTAATTGGCTGACAAGCGATGACCACGGGCTCTTCTACCGCTGCTGCAATAGTAACATCTTTGATACTTGACAGCCTCTTCTGGTGTGGTAGCTGTCGATGAGGCAGTAACTCCAGTGGTTGGTTCCGCTAGTAAGGCTGCCGGTGATGTATAGACAATGGCCGGTGATTGTTTTCTCAATGGGCACGTTCAAGAACCTTTCAGATAGGCTATTCCGGATACCTGCATCTTAGATACCTTCTTGAACGATTCATATATCTTTTTCCAGCAAGAGCTGTGAAATATAAAAATTTAACTTTACAAAACAGAAAAACATTCAAGTTATTGTTGCTAAACTATAGGAATTTGTGTTTTTCGAACTCCCATGCAACTAAAGTGACTTTAATTCTGAAATAAATGCACACCAAAACCAACATGACAAGAAGCAAATATATAAATTTTCCATCAGCTGATCACTAAGGTATACTAAAGATTTCGGACACCTTTTGATAGCTTTTTGGTTGAAATTGGTGGGTGCCTCTCAACAAAAAGTATCCGGATACGATTATTGAACGCCTCTAATAACTGCTTCAATTACTAGCGGTGTTGCATCATCAGCTGGTGCTGCTCGCCTAACATTTTTACATATGTCTTCAGATTTTGGTTTGCTGCAGGCACAGCTCTTGCAACGGCTTGTGTGTCAGCATCTTTTTTATCTGTGGTTGCTGTCGCAGTTGTTGAATCGACTGATGGAAACGGAACTGCCATTTCTTCTACTGTTGTAGGTTTCTCATCCTTCATTCTGTTCGTTTGACTTCGCCTGATTTTGCGATTGATTCGGCTTGCTGAGATTCGAGTGCAGATTTCACCGGTGCAGAAGTTTCAGTCTCCGCACTCTTTTCTGACCTTTCTGGGGATAGAGGTGGCAGCGGTAGCAACAGCCGCCTCAGCAGCAGGTTTCACGTTCTTAACAGCTGCAATTTATTCCTCTTTTTCTACAGCTTCAGTGGAAATTGTTGTTTTGGCAGTCTTTGCTTTTCTACCTTTTGAGTTTTTGCAGACATTCCCTGGCGGATTGAAGCTACGGTCTTTTCGCCTGTGGACGCCAATTGATTACCATTTGTCTTATCAGTAGCAGTAATAGTAGGTTCATTTTTGTAGCGTAGTTTATTTTTATGAGCGTTGAAGGCTTCCTCGTCAGTTTTGTCATCTTTTGCACCTTACTCAGTCTTGTTTCTCTTCAACTTTATCCGTTTTATCAGCAACTTTCACTACCATTTCGATTGGTTTTGATACCAATATCTTCTCTTGGGTAGCAGCATAGACTGTAACTGTAGGTGGTGATGTCACTAGATTGCCCTTGTACAGTTCCGAGAGTAACAATACTGCCTCCTGGCAATTTAACGGCAGCCTGGCTGTCTGAGAAGACCGAAATTATTCTGTTTTTCGTATTCGATGAACTTTTTATTCTCACACGTTGGTTGATTAATAGCTGTACAAGTTCGTACATACTTTGTGCTGACAAGGCATTTGGGCTGTTTTGTTTGTTGCCTCGTGTCACCAAAAGCTGCCTATTGTGAACCGTTATTGGAGATCATATTCACGTTGGTCGTGGGTATAAAAATTATAATATGGAATGAGTCAGCAAAGTTGCATTGCCTTGCATCGTGAGTATGAAAATTATAGTTTGAAGTTTGTCATTTTGTATATAAAAGAAGATTGAAGAATAAAATTGATTGTTTACGATTACGACTGTGGTCACGAAAATAAGTTCTCTGTGTGTTTATTAAATTGAGTTCATGCTATTGATATCCCCCCACCAGTGGTAAGGTGTTGATAGTACGTCCTCAACAATAGCAATGACTGCAGTCTGGAATTAGACGAATGACTACCAAGACTTACTAAAGAGTTTGTTTTAGGTTAGTCGAAGTAGAAAGTAGTAGAAAATGTCAGAATCTGTGCAACTTTCCGTTTTTTAGTCAGAGCAGTACACCAGTACACCACTAACACATTTTGTTTTTCCAGACTACCCTATTTTTCCGGGGCAAAACAGTTGAATTTTTCTAGAATTCGAATCTCGAACTGCAACGCAACAGTTAGACATGCTAAACACTACTCTACGGGCATAGCCTATGGTAACTCACGGCGTAATCAACTTGTAAGATTGAGTGGTCAACAACAATCTCTTGCTGTTGAAGCGCTCAAAAGGCATAAGTCCCAAGGTTTCTCGTATAAGTTGCCTGTTGGCCTCAAATTTTGTATTCATTATTAGGCTTTTCCACATTCGCTCTCAGAAAATATGATTTTTGTGGTGAATGAATAATTTGCATGGACAAGACATGGAACAGTAGAGGCAGTGCCGGTTTAGCACTACCAGCGCCCTGGGCGAGATTTCTACGGCGCCCTCCAACTGCAATTTAAACCCATACATAAAAAGAAAAAGCATAATAATGAAATATCCATTTATTAGGAAAAATAATTGTTTATTATAAAAAATAACCATTTATTAGAAAAATTTTACTTTTCTGGCCTTTTTATCAGAGAACTCTTTTATAAGTCGATGTTTTCAGCAATTTCGTTTTCAATTGACAAAGTTGCTAGGTTTGTCAATCTAGATTGAGATATTGTTGATCGAAGATAGGTTTTTATCAGCTTCAATTTTGAAAAACTCCGCTCCCCATTAGCAACCGTTACATGTATAGTCAATAAGATTCGCAATGCTATCCATACATTTGGATACAGTTCTTGTAAGTTGCGATCTTTGATGAAATTTAAAAAAAAAATGGGAGTAACCACATTTTGATCAGGCAAATAGGATATCAGACTTACAATTTCATCACACAACATACAACCATCTATGTCTGATTTAGAGTCTACTGTTAATTTTGATTGGAGATCACTACAGAGCTTGACAAGGTCGGGTTCTACTGGAATCTGTTTAATATTGTACCAAAAAGACCAAGATTCCGTGTACTCATTTAACTGTTCGAAACTTTCATTGAGTGAAATTAATGTAGTATCCAAAAGACAGTTGAAAAATTCTACCTCAAATTTTTTTTCTTGAGAAGTTATAGGGTCATCGCTCATCGCGTGCAATTTCACTACTCGACGCTTAACACGTCGAATTCTTGTTGCAGCTCGAAACACAGGTTCAATTTCTAGTTCTTCGGCCAACTCCTCTGCAGTTAAAATAGCACTTTTAAAGCTTGTATTTCTGTAGTCTTCCAAGAAATTGCAGCATTTTTTCATCATTCTTGTACATTTACCGAGATCCATGTCTCTTGACTGTAGAGATTTACTTACAATATTATTTGAAAAAGTATGTCATACCAAACAACCAATGAAGAAATCTTTTAGCTTTTCAGCTAGAGTAGCAGCCTCATGAGACACTTGAACATCAGTTTTCTGAGTTTCAATAGCCAAAGTAATTAAAGCATCATGGACTGCTTTCACTGCTAATTCTTGCTTCCCAACGTGTGTCACTGAACTTTTTTACAGTATATAGTCCCAAGTGATCGGTTAGAATTTTCCATCGATGAACAGAAGCTGAAAACAATGTGAACAACCTCTGAAGTACCCCAAACAAAGTGACTGATACTACGGATGACTTAGCTGCATCGCATAGTACTGGATTGTAGGTATGACAGCTACACGGTACATAAATAGCTAGCTTGGACCGTCTGATTACTACTTCGCGTCTGTTTGTTTAAAAATAATAGATTTTATGAATGATTCTGAGCTGAGCTTGTTACGGTTCGCTAAAATAACGCTAGCTCTTTTTAACCAAAATGTTAAAAAGAGATAGGAAATGCGTTTTTCTAAGATTGGGGATTCCCGGTAAAATGAACTCCGATCGAACAGATTGAATTCTGTGTTCCATTCAAGTGTTGCCAACATAAAAACCGCTTTATTTAGGAATTTACGACTAAGTAGACCTCGAATTATGAACATTATCTGGCGCCCTGGGCCATCGCCCAACCTCACCCTACTCTAAAACCGCTACTGAGTAGAGGGATACGCCACGAGTCGATCACAAGCAGTTAATTGTTAGAGCTATAATCCCTTCGAAATCTTCTTATAAATTGAAGCACTTTTCCACTTAGTCTGCACTCACTTCCTGGAATAACTTACGGTATAAAACCGTTATTTCATCGCAAATCAGCTTCAAACACTATGCTTTAATTTAGGTGAAAGGTTGACTTTTCTCAAAAAATAGTTTGCTGAATGATCTCTTTCAAGTATTAAGGCATCAATAAGTAAAGCCTTGCCTTATTAGTCATTTACACACTTGATGTGGTAAGCTCTTGTCTGTGTTTGAACGTAGAGTGTATTTGTAAAAGTTCCCTTCTTCGTTTCGGGAATAGGCACCCTGTTGAATAGCTTTAACTTAACATTCCATATAGATATGCTTTGCAGGGTTTTTTTTGAAAAATTTAGCTTTTGCTGATGAAAATGCTCTGGAAGATCATCAGGGCCTTGAACATCATGTCGCACATTGAGAACAAAAGTGACACTAAACATAAAACCTAGTTTTTAGATACGGCCGTTTAAGTCTTTGACTTATTTCAATGGTTGATAGCTCTTTGCAAAAAAATTTAAATGTTATGTTATTTGGCCAAAATAAAGTTTCATTATACTTTCATAAATTGGCGTTTTAAGATGACCCAAAAAAATGTGTGTTTGAGAGTTTAACCGGTTTTTTGAAAAAGTTCGCTGTAGTGCCCGTTATGGATTTTTTTTTAAAGCAAAATTGCCTGTTAATTAATTTCACTGAACATAGAATCAATTATTGTTTTGAGGATAAAACCAAAACCAATTATGCCATTTATGAATTCAATTTTATCTATAATAACTCTAAGCTTGAAATTTTACCAACATTATGCAAAAAGTGTAATTTTATCTATTACCGATTCAGTGATTTACGTGAATCTCATACTCGTAAGTGACACTAGCGACTTCTTGCAGAAACTAGAAGAGGTATTAGAACGGAGTTCTTCGTAAAAGGTACGTGGAACCAAGATGTCGCTCTAACTCGAAAGTGAACATTTTTGTAAAGTGCCACTTTTGTTTTCAATGCGATGTGGCTGTGTTAATTCTGTACATTACATTAGTAGCTGTAAGTTCTGCTGCTTTTCTGATCAGTTCTAAATAATCCTTTTGAAAGACAAAATGGTCCATGTTACCGGAGAATCCCTATTGCAAAGTCGTGTTGGCCGAACAACCACAGCGCTGCGGTATAAGATAAGGTATGCCATATCGCGGGAATAATCATTCATTATTATTTTCACACTCATTTTGCTGACGTTGCGTCCGGCAACAAACAACAGCCCAGCAAAAGCTGCATTCCATCACGTAGCGGCGATAGAAATAGGAAACCACTCGTGCTACTCGTGGGATATGCACTTAAGGTAGATGTAAGTTAGAATTAATTCTATGTTGTAAGCATTAGTCTAAAATGAGGACACAAATTCCGCTGTCAGGCAGATTGCCCCATTCAGCTTGGACGATGATCAAGAATGCCGTCCTCCTGACCCAGAAGACGTTAAGCTTGCCATATGCACACTTAAATCAAATAAGACTGCAGGTGCAGATGGCCTTGATGCCGAACTTTTCAAGGCAGCTGGAGACCAGTTGGAACGGAGCATGCACCAGCTGATCTGCATGATTTGGTCGGAAGAAAGCATGCCCGATGAATGGAAACTCAGTATCGTATGCCCGATCCTAAAGAAGGGAGACCCTCACAATAGCGCCAATTATAGAGGGATAAGCCTCCTTAACGTCGCTTATAAGATCTTGTCTGCTGTAATATGTGAACGTCTGAAACCCCACGTCAACAACTTGATAGGTCCTTATCAATGTGGTTTTAGACCAGAGAAGTCCACAATAGACCAAATTTTCACATTACGGCAGATCTTGAAAAAACCCCGAGAATATAATATAGATATTCACCATCTCTTTATCGATTTCAAGGCCGCGTATAACAGTATTTACAGAGACGAGCTGTACAGAGCCATGTCTAGTTTCGGCATCCCTGCAAAACTCGTACGACTATGCAGGATGAGTTTGGAGAATTCAGGCTGCTCCGTCAAGGTGGGTAAAGAACTCACCGAGACCTTTGATGTCAAAAAAGGCTTTAGGCAAGGCGACAAACTGTCATGCGATTTCTTCAACATCATACTTGAAAGGATTGTAAGAAACTCAAACGTCAATGCCAGAGGAACAATCTTTCAAAAGTCTGTACAATTACTCGCCTATGCAGACGATATTGACGTAATGGGAAGAAAAAAGCGTGATGTCATAGGTGCTTTTGCGAGTATTGAAACAGAAGCGGCAAAAATGGGTTTGATGGTTAATGAGGGCAAAACGAGGTATATGCTGTCATCAAACAAGGACACAGAACATCGACGAATTGCACAAAACGTCACAATAGACAGACATAACTTCGAGGTAGTACAGGACCTCGTCTACCTAGGATCCGCTATAGACACGGAAAACAACAGTGCGGAGATCAAACGGGGAATAACTCTTGCCAACCGTTGCTTCTTTGGGTTAAGAAGGCAATTGAGAAACAAAACCCTCTCTAGAAAAACCAAGGTGACGTTGTATAAGACCTTAATCATCCCAGTCCTGCTGTACGGCGCGGAAGCATGGACCTTATCGAAAGCGGATGAGGAAACTCTTGGTCGTTTCGAAAGAAAAATTCTCCGAATGATCTTTGGTCCCGTATGCGAAGACAATGTGTGGAGAAGAAGATACAACAACGAGCTGTATGAGCTATACCGCGACATGGGCATAGCCAGAAGAGTACGCATCGCGAGGCTACGATGGTTGGGCCATGTAGAGCGGATGGACCCAAACGCTCCGGCTCGTCGGGTTTTCGAAAGCACATTGCAGGGAGATAGCGGAAGGGGAAGGAAGCTTAGGTAACGCAATCAAGTGGATGAAGACCTCAACCGACTTAGAGTGCGAAACTGGAGAGAGCTCTCCCGAAATCGAAGTCGTTATAGAAGGATGTTGGTTGAGGCCCAGGTTCACCCCGAACTGTAATGCCCGCCTAAGTAAGTAAGTAAGTAAGTCTAAAATTTGGATTCAGCGAATAAAGAGCTCCGCTCCTAGAAAATATTTTTTTTTATTTTTCAAACTGAAAGAAGTTCAATTTATATTAAGGTTCAATATAGGGGGCATCGTCCATCATGTGGTTGTGTTAATTCCGCGTATTATATTAGCTAGCAGTCAAAGTTATGCGTTCTTCTGTTTTTCGGACCAGTTCTTAATAATCCTTGTGAAAGTAGGAATAGTCCATGTAGGACGCACAAGGCACAACCACAGTATTGTAGATTCAGCATTTTTCACTATTCAAAGTCTTGCTGGACGCATAACCACAGTGTTGCAGAGAACCCCCTTTAGCTTTTTTGATCAAGGAAGATGTTAGAGTTTCCTCACCAATCCCTCTATGATTGATTTTGTCATCATAGGCGTCAGCCATCTAAGCCCGATGTCTCCATCTTTTTCCTGAGGTCATATACACATCCAGATCCACTCATAATATTACTTTTTTTTTTTTTTTTTTGAGTTCCTAAAAGCCCAACTGACATGTTTTGGCTTATCAGTTACAATAATCAAATGCTGCCTCTCCTGTGCAAAATTTTTAAACTTCCTTATCAAAAAACCAAAAAAGGAACCTGAACACCATCATTAAAAATCAAAAGTTCATAAAATGAAAATTTACTATCAAAGTTAGTCGAAATCTTTTACATGCTCATCTTCTTCTGAGGAACAATAAAAAAAAAACACACACACACAAAAACAAATAAACAAACTTCTTGCTAGTTAATCATAACCGACACTTGCAAAGATTCATTCTTACCTATTTTCTTCTCTTCATTGCTTTGTAAAAGTTATCAGAGACATCCTCTGACGCGCCAACTACAATGACATCAAAGAAGCATCAAAAATCAAGGCGATAGATAACTAAATTCTCTTGTAAAATATTTTCCAACAAAGTCATGTCCTTCGTTTGCTTCTCGAAACTTTTCTTCGGCAATAGTACGTGCAAGTGAAGTTTGGGCTGCGAGTGTGTGCTCCCGCTTGTGTGGGTATCCCACATAGTTAGTTATGTAATTTTGCCATGAGGATGCTAGTGTAAGATGTAGGTATGTTATATAGTCAGTCAACAATATCTCGCCGGCAGTTTTCTTATTCTCCTCCGTTACGCCTAAAATAAAAGATATTCTTTGGCTCAATTTAAAATCTAACGAGGAGCAGAGAGTAGATTGTGTGGGGCCTGTGAGTGGTTTGTGTATGGTGTCCTGACTCCTAAGTCTGGAGGTTGCTAGGCCTTCGTCTCTAACAAAAAGCAAGCGAAGGTATGAAACTGACAAATTTTAATCAAGATAGGGACAAAAAGGGACATGATTGGGTCACACATAAGCGATGACAACGTTCTCAGTATAAACCAGTTTTACCCCATTTACTGATTTATTGATTGCTTCTTTATGAAGGCGCGATGGAAATTCAAAGAAGGCTCGTTTTTTAAGGCACGCATCAGAGCGGACCATCCACGCTTATCATATGAAAGTAGTCGTCGCATAGCAGGCTATAGGAAGGAAGGAGCGATGTAAATCATTCTATCGGGCCACATCGGCTTTCGTCTCATGGTGTGCGTAGTTGATTAAAAGCTTATAGCTACTTCGTTCACGCAAACGTCATCAGTCATCACCATTATGTATACCCATGGGGTATGAACGTATGAGTTTTTTTTTATTTTTTACCATCATGGCATATGCAAAGTGAAGGACATTTCTCTGCGTTAAGTGTGCTATGTGCTATGTAATAGGTTACATAGGCTTTTGTATGTCTGGATCTGGATATATCCATTTTTGAGTGTTTGACATAAAAAGAATTGCATATGTAAAAAATATCGTCACGTATTCGTCACCGGCAGTTTATCGTTAACGATAAAAACAGTTAAAAACTTGGATAGGGAAAAAACCGAGAGCCGATGTAGATATTTGTTTTTGTTGAACTGTCGAAGTACATGCCTAGTTTCCTTCTTAAATAGTACCCCCCAATTTGAGCCGCATCATTTGTGTAAACGTTTAATGAACTGAAAATCTGGAACTTAATAATTATTTGATTTGAATCACTGAAAATGGGCTGTATAAAGCATAAAAACAAGGTAGCGCTCTATCTCTTCATGCTCATTGGAACATGCTCATTGAATTTCTACTCGGAATGCTCAACGGGTCTATAACGTGCACTTCCAATCACACACCACATGTAGCCCTGCTCTCGGTTGGATCCAACCCCCTAGCTCCTTGTTCAAGAGCACAGGCCTTGCTTAACTTGATTGACACCTCGTGTGCTGGGAACGATCACGATCCCTTCGTCGATCCTATAAATTTTCTTAAGACTGAAAGTGAAACGGAATCAAATATCTGTCTAGAGGAAAACAGCTTAGGAACTGTCGTAGTCTTCTGGCAATTTAGGAGAGCTTTCTCTGAATCTCTGGAGTTCTCTGGATCTAAACGGCAGTGTTAAGACCAATCATCAGTTGTTTTTTTTTTTTTTTTTATAATTAGCGCGCACATCAAGGCGTTATGAATATCCTTATAATGTTATAGAACACAGTGCGAGCATTTAGGAAAATAGGAGAGGGTTTAACAGGAGACAGCGATGCACGTTTCTTTTGAATTTTTGTGAATCGTAATGCAGGGGAGACACAGAGCAGGTAAAGCATTCCACATACGGGTAGTGCGATTAAAATAAGAATCGAAAGAAAAGAACAAATAATAAAAAGAATCTATTATTTTCTTACGGAGTGTTGATTTTTAAAAATCAAAATGAAAAGTTCAATTGACCTTCACTCCTTATGCGTTTCGCCCAGGTACAAACAATGGGCTCATCAGTTAGATGTTGTTTGTACCTTTCTAAGACGCAATGTTTGGTCGATGTTTGTCGACACATATATAAAGTTTACAGTGCATTGAATTCTACTCGGTTGGTTTTTATTACCCATGTAACAATGCTGTCAAGGTCAGAATTTAATGAGCTTATCATACGCAGCCGTTGCAGTTCCACTTCCGAAGAGTTGGGACGTGAATTTGGAGACGAATATGAAAAGCTGAGGGTCGAGTCGTCAGCAAAACAGTTGAGAGGATTAGAAGTTTCAGACAAGAGATCATTTATAAAAATGCAGCCTTAAACGCTTAGTATATAAAAATTCTGTTTGGTTTCTCTGGATTGTGGAATATCCTGGTGGTCCTACCTATAACCCATAAAACTACATTACGTTCAACCTACTCTACAGATAAATCTACGATAAAAAGGAGGGGGTAGTGGGACCATTGGCTGAGAGAACGCATAAAACTGTAATAGGTTTTAGTCAGAAAAGTGAGCTTTTCTTTGTATCAAATCATTCCTGCCTTAAAGTGACGTCGCGTCGGTCGGTCGCTGTCGCACAATGATAGCTTTTTTTTATATCTCCATTCAGGTAATCGTAGTCTTGCCTTTTGAAAGAATTTTCGGTATGACTGTCAAATGCTCTGAAATAATACAAAAAAAAGAAAACAACCCCCCCCCCCTTCCTTTGGCGGATTTAAGAATTCAAATCCATTTATAAACTGAAAATACTGAGAAGATAACTGAACTGGAATGCCCGTGACATTTTTCTTGACAATTTACCTCCGATTGCAGGACTTCTCTTCATGAAAAGAACTCATTCTCTTTTAAAACTCTTTGTTCCAAATAGGATTTTAAGTGGTTTGGCTATTCACAGCGTTCATCGGTTTGTTGGTGTGCGGCTTAGACCTTACAAGCTCAACAATATACATATACCTAATTCCATTGGTGAGATACCATTTCAATGCAGCAAAGCAGAATATAATTCAACGCCAACGCCTCACTTTAATGACGCAGCTCATAGATGTTTGTTTTTTGTCAGTGGGTCCAAAAAAAGTGATACCTAAGAATTTACGAGTCATGTATTTTCAAATATCTCAAATTTCACAGCATCAAACTTCCCATAAAAAATTTGGAATGCATGCTTTTCGCATACTCCCCCCAAATGTGTGTATCAGGTTAAGACGGATTCATAATCAAGCGCGTGATATGTGTTCACGTTGAGTATGTTTTTTGTCTGTGCTGTGCTGCCCAAAATCATAATGGACTCAAGTGTGGAAGCTACTACTGCTACTGCTGAAATAAAATACTCTCCCATAGCGATGGTTTATCATGTTTTTCTAATCCAAGCAAACGCTGCATGGCTGGATCAGGACTCAGGAGATCCCGTTGATGGTAGGGAATATAATTTTCAGATACCTATAATTTCTTGGTAAGAGTGTTTATGCGAGTGTCAGTCTGTTTGTAATAAGAATACTAAAGGGCTTCGTTATAAACTTCACTCTTAGCCATAGTGCTGCCGCTGCGTTGGAGTTGGTGGTGGTGAACGGTGAATGTAGATGTTGATGGATGCTCGATTCTCATGCCGATGCCAGCCAACTATTGCTAAATTCTGGAGTCCTTGTGTTGTCATCTTCGTCGTCGTCCTTCCATTGTGTTTGTCCTTTCAACTAGATTCTATTATTTGCTGGCTGTTCATTCTGTTTTTAAACTAAGTATAGTCTGTGGTAAGGGAATCAAGCAATAGGAGTGGGGTTGTGGTGGTGTGGCAAGGGGAAGAGACAGAAATCTGAAGTGGTCTTGGCCGGATGGAGTGTATTGAATTATTGTTGTTGTTGCTGTAGTTGTTTTGTTTTATTAAATTTTCGCAGTTGTTGTTGTTGCGCGCTAACCCACACTGTCATGCAACTGTGTGGCTCTGTGTGAAAATATCGACATCAGGGAACAGAAGAAAATTTCTGACGGTAGACCAACCAAGGGATTAAATTATATTTATATAAAGTGGAGTGCAGCGAAGCGTAGCTGAAGTATAGAAATATTTATTCAAGTACTCAAACATCCCACCGTTTCCTTTTAGTTGTCTTCCTTTTTTTTTTAATTTTTTGCTGTGGTAATGCTTTTTAAATATTGTTTTTTGTAGCTTTGTGTACGGAGTGGCATTTCGCATGAGTGAAGCAATGATAACTTTGTGGATTATCGAATATAATCTTCATTAAAGTTGATATTGGAAATATCAAATATCTTCAGATGACACTCTTAGAACCTGCGAAGTGTTTTTTTTTAATACTACAAGCGCTTTTTGTCACAATGGGATGAGTTTCAGAATTGGTTTGCTATCTTACTTACTTTGGTGGGCATTACAGTTCGGGGTGAACCTGATGGGCCTCAACCAACATCCTTCTGTAACGACTTCGATTCCGGGCGAGCTCTCTCCAGTTTTGCACTCTTTATCGGTTGAGGTCTTCATGCAATTGATTGCGCCACCTTACACGAGGTCTTCCCCTTTCGCGATTTCCCTGCAATGTGCTTTTTAAAACCCGTCGAACCGGAGCGTTTGAGTCCACCCGCTCTACATGGCCCAACCATCGTAGCCTCGCGATGCGTACTCTTCTGGCTATACCCATGTCGCGGTATAGCTCATACAGCTCGTTGTTGTATCTTTTTCTCCACACATTGTCTTCGCATACGGGTCCAAAGATCATTCGGAGAATTTTTCTTTCGAAACGACCAAGGGTTTCCTCATCCGCTTTGGATAAGATCCATGCTTCAGCGCCGTAAAGCAGGACTCAGATGATCCAAGTCTTATACAGGGTTACTTTGGTTTTTCTGGAGAGGGTTTTGTTTCTCAATTGCCTTCTTAACCCAAAGAAGCAACGGTTGGCAAGAATTATTCTCTGTTATATTTCCGCACTGCTGTTGTTGTCCATGTCTATAGCAGATCCTAGGTAGACGAAGTCCTGTGACACGATGCAAACAACAAATGAAGGCTCTTAGTCTCTTGACTTGTAATAAACAAAGTTAAAAACAATCAAACGACTTGATTGAAATTTATTTTGCTATTAGTTTAAAAATCCTACACAATTTGCACCTCTCGCATATCTGTTTGCTTTTAATTTCTCTTGTAGAATATTTTCAATTAAATCGCTTCCTTTAACAAACGAATAACCAGTAATTAATCTGGCCATCGCATCGATCCAATCAAAGGAAATCATAAATAAAAGTATGATACAAATATTTGCTGCTTCCTATGTTTTATTTGAATTGGATTTTATTACTCAGACAACCATTTTCCATTCATATAATTTCACTCATAAAACGTGTAACCAATTATTGTGCACAAAATTGAAAAGTTATTTCATTTCAGTTTTCCAAAGACAACTTTCAGCTTAAAAAAAAAAAATGATGAAAATGATATGCATTTGTAGAGAGCATTTGACAAATCGCATCAAGGAGAAAAATTCCTTTCTTATTATTCCGATTTGTGGAAATTTTTTTAAAAGAATGGCTTCAGGCAAAACGGAATGAAAGATTCGCACTTCACCTGGGCAAAGACAAATGGACGATGCACACATGACTTAACTCAACCAGCTGTCAATTTCATTTGATGCAAGTCTGTAACTTCATCTTCCGTTTTAAAAGTTTTTTTCTTTATTTTATTGTGCGATAAAGGGTTGTTGGTATAGAAGTTTGACTTTTGTCGTCAAACTTCTGTGCGCTACTGAGAAATATTTTTTTTTTATTCAATTCTTGACTTCAATTGACTAAAACTTGAAACCCCGCGTTAGCAATCGAGAGGTTTTGCTTTATAGGCAGGTACATTGGTTGAAGTCTAATCATGACTATTGTAGAAGCTATATGCTGATAGTGCGTCTGGGCTGTTGTTTGATGTTCACCTCGTGTCACCAAAAACTGCCGTTGTGTTATTGGGATCATGTTCATGGGTGTGCGATTAGGGAAACTAGATATATGTATTATGAACTGTTTCAGCATATTTAATGTAAAGGGTCCGCCAAATAACTTTTTTTTTTTAAAATGCTATAAAAAAAAACTACTGAATATTTTCTCAAATTTTTTTTTTATTTGAAAGAACAATCCTTTTGGTTAATAATGGAAAAAAATTTTATTCAAATGGCTGCCCTGGCTGGCCATGCAGTAGCCTAAACGATCCGTTTATTTTTTAAGCACATTATCGATTGTGTGCGGCTGTATTTCACCAATGGCTTCAAGAATATTGTCCTTAAAAGCGTCAATTGTCTCTGGCTTGTCGGCGTTACACTTATCTTTTACGGCACCTCACAAATAATAGTCCAACGGTGTCTTATCGCAGCTCCGAGGTGGCCAAACGACATCAGCTCTGCGGCTGATAATGCGATCTTCAAAAACAGGGCGCAAAACATCGAGTGTAGCTTCGGCTGTGTGGAACGTAGCGCCTTCCTGTTGAAACCAAATGTTGCCAATATCCTCTTCTTCATTTTTTGTGAACAAAAGTTCGTTCAACATGGCCCGATAACGATCGCCATTTACTCTAACGGCCATTCCTTGCTCATTTTCGAAGAAAAATGGCCCAATTATGCCTCTGGACCAAAATCCGCACCAAGGGTGACTCATTTTGAGTATATCGGCTTTTCAATGTATGCGTGCGGGTTTTCTGTGCCCAAAATGCGACAATTTTGCTTGTTTACATACCCGCCATGATTAAAATGAGCTTCATCTGAAAAGATGTTTTTTTTTGGCGAAATCGGCATCGGATTTGCAAAGTAATGCTGGGTTTCCACATGTCACTAAAATGACATAGTTTGACAGTTAAAATCTTGTCAGTAATTGATACAAGTGCCAGTTCATTTCCACTTGTTTCATTTACTGTCAAAAAATTGGTTGTCATTTCATTGATAAAGAAATTTTGACAAAATGTTTTGTCAACTCAATGAGCGCTATTTCCACTTGTGTTGTCATTTCTGAACTGCTAGTGGACTGTCACTGAAAATTATTTGCCTCCCTGCTTCATCGAATTTTTATTTTGTGTTGCAAGGTTCCAAGGTTTTCATCTTTTTTAATTAATAAATTAAATAATTTGTGAAATGAAGATAAAATGAAAATTTATGTTATGCCTGCTGTGGTTATAAGGCAAAGAAAACCTTTCAGGAAGAGGGACGGGGTGTTTATATACTTTGAGGATAATGTCGGGGTGAACAGACAACAATAAAGGCTAAATAAAAGGTTCACCTATCACTGGTCCTGTTGCAAAAGAGTGTGCTGATTTATGGCCCCGTGTCGCATCAAACGCAAGCTCGATGAGAGAGATCCATCTCAAGATGGCTTCAGCCTTTGGAACTCCAACAGCCAGAGAAATGCTTTCCCATGAATTATTATTCATGTCCCGGTTCTTAATAGGACTTGCTGTTGGAGTTCCAAAGGTTTTCAAACACAACACCTCCACGTTGCTTACAATTTTTATGGAAGATTCAACACTCCACTCCGTCGTTGATTTTCTCTACCTTCGATTTTTTTCCCTTTGAATTTTTCCCATACCATAGTATTATTTATTTATGTTTTCTCGTGTTATTACTCGTCACTTCATTGACAAAAGATTTAACACGATGCCAAAAAAAATATCGATGTCAGTGAGTGATGGAGTGACATTTCGTTTGTCAATCAGCCAATTTCCACTTGTCATTCAAATTTACTGCCAAAAAATGACCGACGCTGTTCGTCAGTTCAATGACTGTCAATTTTTGCAATTTCCACTTGTCATTTTTCTCGATGACAGAAAAATAGGTCATTCATCACTTAAAAAATGGCAAGTGGAAACCTAGCATAATGCCGCAATATTTTCCAGCGTTTTTCAAGCGTATACACAAACCATATTCGTTTATCGGAAGAATCAAACTAACTATCTGTCAAATCAGACATGAGTTAAGTGCTACCATTCACGAAAGAGTTACCATAAAAAATAAAAAAACGTTAGATGGCTGACCCTTTATAAGCGAACAATCCTAACTAATATTATAAATGTGAAAGTCACTCTGTCTGTCCGGCTTTCTATGTTACCATCTCCCGCCCAAACTACTGAACCGATTTAAATGAAATTTGATACAGAGATAGTCTAAGACTTGAGGAAGGACATAGGCTATATATTTTATCCCTAAATTCCCACGGGAACGGGAACGTATACGGGAATTTAGAAACTACAACACCGATTTCAAAAATGTTTCCACGGATAGAATGCTTCACTATCTAAGAGTAACATAAACTTTAATTCATCCACATATTCCTACGGGAACGGGAGTCCTACCAAATATAATAAGTGTGAAAGAAGCTCTGTCTGTCCGTCGTTCTATGTTACCATCTCCCGCCCAAACTAATAAGCCGATTTAAATGAAATTTTGTACAATGATTGTTCTGAACTTAAGGACGGACATAGGCTGTATTTCATTCGAATATTCCCACGGGAACCGGTCCTCACTATTATTATAAATGCAGAAGTAGCTCAGTCTGTTCACCTTTCTATGTTACCATCTCTCGCCCAAACCAATAAACCGATTTAAATGAAATTTTGTACAAAGATTGTTCAGAACCTGAGGAAGGACATAGGCTATATATTTTTTCCCTATATTCCCACGGGAGCAGGAACGTATACGGGAACTTAGAAGTTACAGCACCGATTTCAAAAATTCTTCCACCGTTGGAATGCTCCATAATCCCAGATTAACATTAACTTCAACTCATCCAAATATTCCCAAGAAAACGGTCACCATATTCCTACGGGAACGGGAGTCCTTACTGATATAATAAGTGCGAAAGTAGCTCTGTTTGTTCGCCTTTCTATGTTACCATCTCCCGCCCAAACTAATGAATAGATTTAAATGAAATTTTGTACAAAGTCTAGATCCTGTGAAAGGACATAGGCTATATATTTTATCCCTATATTCCCACGGGAATGGGAACGTATACGGGAACTTAGAAGCTACAGCACCGATTTCAAAAATTCTTCCACCGTAAGAATGCTACATTATCCCTGAGTAACATAAACTGTAAGTCATCCCCATTATTCCTACGGGAACGGTCACCATATTCAAACGGGAATAGGAGTTTTTATTAATATCATAAGTCTGAAATGAAATATATCTGTCTATTTTTATTTGTTATCAAAAACCGCCAAAACTATTAAACCTATTTACATATATGAATTTTGGTACAGAGTACAGAGATATAGTCTTGAGCCTGAAGATGGACATAGGCTATGTATGTTATCCCTGTATTCCCACAAGAATGCAAACGTTAACGGGAACCTAGAAACTGCTGAACTGATTTCTAGAAGTACTTCCCCGTTAGAACGCTACACTATCTCAAAGTAACATTAACTTTAATTTATCCCTATTATCCCATGGGAACGGAAACTTACTAACATTATAGATCCGAAATCAACTCCGTCTGTCAGTTTTGCTTTGTTACTCTACCGCCCAAACTATTGAACCTATTTGTTTGAATTTTGGTGCAGAGATAGTCTTGACTTGAGCCTGAAGAAGGACAGGGTCTGTATTTGTTTTCCCAATATTGCTACGGTAACGGCAACGTAAACGGGAACCTTGAAGCTACTGGACCGATTTCAAAAGTTCTTTCATCGTGAGGTGACTTCTGTCAAATTGTTTATTACACAGTTGACCTGAGAAGAAATATCTATCTTGATCTTCAAATAAATATTGGCAATCAGTAATGCCTGTGTGAAAAGTCGATTTCGGCCCCGACTAATGAGATAGTTAACCATATAAATTATGTTTGACGTATTGGGGGATGTTTTCGAATGTCTATCAGTAGACAATATTATGGGCACAGAGAAAGTCACATCACACCCTATAGAGTTTCTCAATGCCTTAGAATTATCAGGAGTGAATGCAAGTTGGTGTTCCAGTGCCAATAATGAGTAGTCTAGAACTGTACACAGCTACAAATTATACATCTGGGATTTATATGATGACTGGAGCAGCGAAATAAGAAAACTATTTATTCCCCGTATTTCTTTAGTTCCCACTGATTAGTCACTTTAGTTTCAAAGAGTGTATCAAACTCGCAAAACCTTTTTATTAGACAGAAGAAGGAAAAGGTAAGAACGTCGTGTGCGAAAATGTACTTAAATAAAATATAACAATAGTTTACTAAAACGCATGAATGTGTCTTATCTGCTGAAAGTCACTATTTCACGCAGACGAAGTCGCGGGCTTAGCTAGTTTATTAATAAACTAAATTTCATTATATGATTGAGGTTGCGAACAAGATATTTGCTTTGTGTTTTGATTTCACTTATTGTGTTCATGCTTTTATTACCCCCTACCAGTGGTAAGGTCTTTGTAACTCGTCCTCATCAACTATAAGATTATTTTTCTTGATTAGTATCACCAATTTCTAAACAAAGATGCTTTGTGCCTTGGTTTCACTTATTGAGTTCATGCTTGCCAACAGTGGTAAATTCTTAATTGTACGTCCTCAGCCACTATAATGTTATGGTTCCTGATTTCGAATACCAGTTTTAAAAATCAAAAAGAATTCGCATGACCTCAAACTAATAAATCGGCGTAGTTAACAGAGAATGAGTCAAAGCGATACTCTTTAAATAAAAACGCTATTGGTATCCCCCCACCAGTGGTAAGATTTCGACAGTACGTACTCAGTATCTGTAAGATTGTGGTTCTTGATTTTGATCACCAATATCATAACATTAAACGAAATCTCATCACCCTAAACCAACAAATCGGCGTAGTTAACGTAGAATAAGTCAAGACAATACTCTTTAACTAAATACGCAGGTAAGAAGATATTCGCAAAATATGTCCTTCACAAAGTTTCTCTTCTCTTTTTTATTTAACCCAAATAAAACTTTCCTATCATACTATGTATGTGTCCTCCCTTCAATACGTGTCAATTTATTGATTCTGTGGTCTTTAAGGCAAACTTCATATCGCAGCAAAGGATAGGGTATCCCAACAACAATAACAACAACAATACACAGACAAAATAACAATCCTTTTAAGAAAACAATCAATATACACTACTCAAGAGCAAAACACACTAGGTACACATTGACTCACACGCATATTTGCAAGACAATTTGAGAGAACTAAACATAAATGGAGAGATCTCATGCTGAAAATCTCTGCAGAGACAACGTATAAAAAATTCAATTTTTTTACATCCTTAAGTCATCAAAATAGAGAAGGAGATGAACCAAGAAAAAAAAAAGAAAAAAAAAGAAGAAATAATAGCAAAGTAAGTGCGATCTGAGAAAAGGGATGTGTGGTGGTGGGCGGTGGAAATGTGCGATACACAACCAGTCACTATACACAAAAATCCTTGGGCATAGACATTTAATGATTTGCAACGGTGGCGTAGTGAAAAGAAAATAAATTTCAATATCGCCACCTGAACTGAGCATCTTATCCGCCAGCCAGAAAAAAACCTTTCATTCCTCCTCCCACTCTCTGCCGTTTCTTTCTCTCACCCACACTCACTTTACATTCATCGCTTGTGTGTCGTCGAGAATCTTTTTTAAAAGACCTTCTCAGACTTCTTCCTGCTTTCAAGTCTCGAGCGACTAAGGTATATGTGGGAGTGCTGTGAAAAAAAAAAGAGAGAGGAATTTCAAAAGGGGGTGCCAGGAGAAAAGCATCCGTAAATTGGTTTCAGTAAAGCTTGCAATACATTTTTGTTGAAAAGGGTTTGATTTTTTGTTTTTTTCGTAACACACACATAAACGAAAACGCGTCTGGTATTAAACCTGAAGAAGCGATTACTTGGTAACAGTAATTATTTTGAAATTATTCTATTGGAATGATGGTGGGCTTGTTTGGGTATTTAACTTTGAACTTATGAACGAACTTGAGACTATAGTAATTAAAAAAAATTAAAAATCTGCAAAGAAGCGAATAAATCAAAAAAATAAAAACATAAAATTTGGAGATGGTCTCTGAGATGTTATTTTTTGTTTGATCTATTGATCAGTCAGTCAGCAAATCACAAATCAAAGACTGTCACAGCCTTGAAAATTTCCCCTGAGAAAGTTAAATGTTGCTTGATTCTTCGACCGATCGATTTCCCCGTTAAAGTGTTGGCTTGACTGATGTTAAAGTGTTTTCCTTTGTTTAAATGATCAAGCTTCAATGTGGCAGGCAATGTAGTGGACGTTTTTGCCAAAGTTCAATGCGTTTTACAAAAATCAACCACAATCGCTACAAGTCGACCGTAATTGCGACGAGTGACCTTCAATCGCAACAAATCGACCTGAATTGTGGCAAGACGAACGCAGCTGCGTCAAATCGTACCCAAATGCAAAAAATCATCACAAATAACACGCAATTGCTGCAAATCGAACGCAATCGCGGTGAATCAACAGCAAATGCCAGTAACCGACGCCGACGCCAAAACCGACAAAAATCGAAACAAATCTGACGCAACTGCTGCAAATCGAAAGCAATTGCAGCAAATCGACCGTGTTTAGGTTAGGTTAGGCTAGGTAAAATGGGCTGACGGTATATAATTTCTCAGAAATTTTTGTTTTTTGGGCTTTTTATGATCATTAGGTTGGATGCGATTAATAATTAAATAAAACTAATCCATCTTGGTATTACCCTACGTTTCGCCAGTTGTTTTCCAGCTTCTTCAGGGGATTTATTTAGTATTTGATATTAAAAAAACATAATTGAAATTTGCACAAAAAGTGCAAATACGACTACTAAGTTGGAGTAATTTTCTGGCCGTGCTATCAAATCATATTTTCCATGATTCAAGTGTTTTCGGTTCGTTCTTCGATTTGATGTGAAATTTACTTTTGGTACAGTTATAATATGAATAATATAATATTTATTATAAAAAATTGGTTAAGAATCCAATCTAAGAGATAAATAATATTTAAATAAATGTATGTAACACCTGAGTTTGACATGTTTATTTTTTTATCCACATCAGGATGAAATTTATCCCATGCTGACTAGGAATAATGTGGGATTCGAATGGCGAAAGAATTTTTGAAACCGCTCCAGTGGCTTATGAGTTACCAGTCCTGTGAGAGAATACGGGACTCAATTTATCCCCTACTTATCAGGGGCACTCTAATATAGGAATGGCGAAAGAATTTTTGAAATCGGTCCTGTGGCTTAGGAGTTATTAGTCTATTAGTCATGTAGGATAATATAGGATGAAATTTATCCAGTGTTGATCAGGGACACTGTAGCATTCGATTAAATAACCATTTCCGTAGGAGAATACGACAGATTATGAATCTCATGCTTATCAGGAGTAATATAGCATTCGAATTTTTGAAACTAGGCTAGTAGTTTTTGAGTTACTATTCCCCTGGGAATACCTACGGGATGAATTTTATCCTACTTTGATCGGGGATAGTGTAGCATTCCAACGCAGAAAAAAAATTTCAAATCGGTTCAGGACTTTCAGAGTTGTGAAGGATTTTCTTTTTCTAATGAAAAATATGCGAAATGCCATGCCAATGCTATGATTTTAAAACGTAAAAATGAAAATTTTCGTATTGCACCAGGCGCGCAGAAGTATCGGCAAGGCAGTAAGCATCCCAATTTAGCCACTCAGCACATACACACTCCGTTAAGCTTATGCACACTTATTAGTTCATACACTCCAGTCGTGCCTTTTTAAAAATGCACGTTTGTGAACTAAGTGTGCATAAGCTAAACGGAGTGTGTATGTGCTGAGTGTGCATTGGCTTAATTGGGATACTTGCTGCCTTGCTGATACTTCTGCGCGCCTGGTGCAATAGGAAAATTTTCATTTTTACTTTTTAAAATCATAGCACTGGCATGGCATTTCGCATATTTTTCATTAGAAAAAGAAAATCCTTCACAACTCTGAAAGTACCGCACCGATTTGAAAATTTTTTCTGCGTTGGAATGCTACACTATCCCCGATCAAAGTAGGATAAAATTCATCCCGTAGGTATTCCCAGGGGAATAGTAACTCAAAAACTACTGACCTAGTTTAAAAAATTCGAATGCCATATTAATCCTGATCAGCATGAGATTCATTACCTGCCGTATTCTCCTACGGGAATGGTTATTTATTCGAATCTACAGCGTCCCTGATCAGCACGGGATAAATTTCATCCCGTTTTCTCCCACAGGACTAGTAAATCATCAGCCACTGGCCCGATTTCAAAAATTCTTTCGCCATTCCAATGCTATAGTGTCCCTCCCTGATCAGTACGTGATAAATTTCATCCCGTATTCTCCCACAGGACTAGTAACTCATAAGCCACTGGACCGATTTCAAAAATTCTTTCGCCATTCGAATGCTACAGTGTCCCTGATCGGCACGGGATAAATTTCATCCCAAATTCTCCCACAGGACTGGTATTTCATAAGCTACTGGACCGATTTCAAAAATTCTTTCGCCATTCGAATGCTACAGTGTCCCTGATCGGCACGGGATAAATTTCATCCCGAATTCTCCCACAGGACTGGTATTTCATAAGCCACTGGACCGATTTCAAAAATTCTTTCGCCATTCGAATGCTACAGTGTCCCTGATCGGCACGGGATAAATTTCATCCCGAATTCTCCCACAGGACTGGTATTTCATAAGCCACTGGACCGATTTCAAAAATTCTTTCGCCATTCGAATCACATAGTGTCCCTGATCAGCATGGGGGGTTTAATTCCTTATTTTGGCCCCACTTAGACATATCCGTAGAGTGTTGTAACGTCCTAGAGAGCTGAGAACCTATGAGTTGGTCAGTTTTCAAACATTTTGTGGCCTTTATGAAGTTCAACAGGCGATTGTCTGGGAAGTCTTCTTACTCTTCTAGCTCGTTAGTAACTGCCCAGAAGTTTTTACCCGCTGTGGAAGATTGTTGTGGTGTGACAAAGAAAGTGAGTGGTATCCTCATATTCGTCTTCTTAGCTGCATCGTTTACATAAACATCGGTGCTAAGACTCATCCTCTTTTTATGGTAACCTTGTAGGTTAATATCTTGTCCCCAATTTTTGCCAAAAATCTTGGTACACGAATACAGTGCTGTCGTGACTTTTTTAATATTTCTCTTGTATATTGGCGCGCCAGTTCAGTTTTTACGTCCGTAGGTAAGTGGATAGCATAACTGCAGCAAATTGGCAAATCAGTCGCAATTGCGAGAAATTGATGGCAGTTGTGGCCAATCAACCGTAATTGCGATATGTCTATCGACCTCCATTATTGCAACAACAGCAAATCAAATGCAACTACAACAAATCGATCGTGAGAGTGGTACATCGAAAACAATGCTACAATCGACCGTGGAAATTGATGGCAATTGCGGCCAATCAACCGTGATTGCGATAAATCGATCTCAATGGTGGCGAAACGAACACAACAGTCGTGGCAAAAAAAAACTTAATAGTTGTGAAACGAACGCATAACTGCGGCGAATCAACTACAAATGCCAAAAACCGGTGAATCAACTAAAAGTCCTATAGTACCTCGAAGTTATGTCTGTCTATTGTGACGTTTTGTCCAATTCGTCGATGTTCTGTGTCCTTGTTTGACGACAACATATACTTCGTCTTGCCCTCATTAACCATCAAACCCATTTTTGCCGCCTCTGTTTCAATACTCGCAGAAGCACCTATGACATCACGCTTTTTTCTTCCCATTACATCAATATCGTCTGCGTAGGCGAGTGATTGAGCAGACTTTTGAAAGATTGTTCCTCTTTTGACGACGGAGAACACAGCTACCCGACTTTTTACAACCACTTTCCACTGAAAAATTTTTTGCAATTGAAAAAAAAAATGGTGTAAGGAGTTTTTCTGGAGCTAGTGTAAGTTAAGTTTGAATGGACTTCGGATAATGATATATCAATTTCAAATCCTTAACAATTTAAAGAATTTCAACTTACTGTGAAGTACTTTTTTTATACGATTTACTGTTTTCGAGAAAAATCTAAAAACTCTCAAGTTTTGACCATTTGTCCCGAATAACTTCTGTTGCACACATAGGATCCATGGGGACTTCTAAGACTTTCTTTCTAATATTCAACCGCAGCTCTCCACGAAATGTTCGCTGTGTGGAAATGAATTTTTGTTGTCAATATCAACCGGACTGCCAAGGTATCTGTGAAAACCATGAATTGGAATGGATCGAAATGGAAAAGCATTATACGTACCTACAAACCATCTCTTATACAAAAACAGAGACAGAGAGAAAGAAAAAACAAAATAGAAATTTAAAACAAACCCATTCTTCAAATCAAAAGCCTATAAAAGCCATTGCAAATGGAAGTGAGGACGAATTTATTTTGAGGGCTCACTTTCACTCTCGTTTCTATACGCTCTTCACTTTGCAATCCTGTTCTCTCAATATGTCTGTGGCAATAAATCCTGTCATACTGTTGTGGATTCGTACGTTCCCAGGATTTATTGCGTTTGAATTTGAAAGAGACTTTTCTTGCCAAATTTCTACACCAGAGGCGTTATGAGAATGTCCTGATTGTGAGATTATGCTAAAGGAGACTAAAAAATGAAATAAAGGAATGTATAAGTAGCTTTCCTTCAATTGAAACAATTAACAAATGGAATTTTTAAGTTGTATCTTTGTTACCCACTAGCAAACCAAAACCAGCCAACGCACTTCATAATTACTAAGCGTCCTAAGTCTTAATTGGAAATCGATTAAACAACTGTGCTTTGGAGTACACGGATCACAATTACAGGTGTTTGTTTTGGTACCGTAATTTTTTTTAAGTGAGAATTACATATATCTTTCTGGCTGCGATGACAAGGCTATGCAATAAAGACGACGTCCTGATGATACTTTTCCTGATGAATAACATCGGATGATGACGATAAAGATTATGACACATCAAGGACGAGGTAAGACCAGGCGATGCAGAAATTATTGAAGCGCACTTAATAAATAAGGAAAACTATTTGGAAACGAGGAGAGGAAATGAAAGAAGTGCAGATGTAACGAAGGCATGAGATGATGTCTAACAACGTCTGAAAACAATGGGTTCCATCCGTCTTTTCAAGAATAGGTGGTCGTCTTAAGATTAGGATTGATGGCATCTGGAGCTAGAACTGGGACGACGTGACAGTGGGAGAGAAGACCAAGCACCAACACCAATGTGAGTGAATGTAAAGTTCGACTTAGGTCTTCTCTCATGTTGGTGGTGTGCTAAAGTGTCTTTAGAGAATAGTTATTGCAATTTCGTTGTTATTCTCATTCAGTTTAAACAAGCAATTAAAAAGAAATGCCCCCCAACTACAATTGTCTCTCCTCAGTTCATAATCACGAACGAATGTGTTCTTTGAGAACGAAGACGAAGTTTTCCGAGTATAGGAAGTAGGTTTTCCTTCCCCAACTCATATCCACGGATCTTGAGACCAAGTCTATGACTTTTTTGATACCTTAATTGAAGTTTTCTGGGGATGAGAAACTTTCTTCCTCCTCAACTCGTATTTACGGACCTTGAGGCCAAATCGATGTATTCTTTGATACCGGAATGAGAATTTATCTCTCTTCAACTCGTATTTACGGATCTTGAGACCAAATCGATGTGTTCTTTGATACCGGAATGAGAAGTTGTCTCTTTTCAACTCGTATTTACGGACCTTAAGACCAAATCCATGTTTTCTTTGATACCGGAATGAGAAGTTGTCTCTTTTCAACTCGTATTTACGGACCTTGTGACCAAATCGATGTGTTCTTTGATACCGGAATGAGAAGTTGTCACTCCTCAACTCGTATTTACGGACCTTGTGACCAAATCGATGTGTTCTGTGATACCGGAATGAGAAGTTGTCTCTCCTCAACTCGTATTTACGGACCTTGAGAACAAATCGATGTGTTCTTTGATACCGGAATGAGAAGTTGTCTCTTTTCAACTCGTATTTACGGACCTTGAGGACAAATCGATGTGTTCTTTGATACCGGAATGAGAAGTTGTCTCTCCTCAACTCGCATTCATGAACCTTGTGACCAAATCGATGTGTTCTTTGATACCGGAATGAGAAGTTGTCTTTCCTCAACTCGTATTTACGGATCTTGAGACCAAATCGATGTGTTCTTTGATACGGGAATGAGAAGTTGTCTCTCCTCAACTCGTATTTACGGACCTTGTGACCAAATCGATGTGTTCTGTGATACCGGAATGAGAATCTTTGGTTTGATTTGTAGCCAAAAGACAGGGGATATCAGCCCCAAATTCTTTGGTACCAATTTCAGACCAGGATGGCTTGTCTTCAACTGCAAAAATAAGGTCACGGCTGATTGGCTAAAAGGCGAAATTCCAAAATTAAAGCCTTGGGAGAATGCCTCACTGAAGGCGGTTGAAGAGGAAGAAATTCCCAAAAACCAAATTCTGGTGGGCCATTTCCCCGTTGGCCCTACATGCACGAACGAGCAGATTCTCACTGCGATCAAGGTCCAGAATGAGAGTCTCCCCGTTCCTGAATGGAGAATTATAAGAAGAGAGGCCAAAGGTGCCGCCTCTATTCTTACCTTTTCGGTGGACCATAAATCCGTGGCTCTACTGAAAACCAAAAAAGACATCATAGACTTTAGGTTTGGCGATGTTCAACTCCGCCATCCTAAAGCCCCTCACAAAACTGGTGCCCCCAAACCCCCACCTAACTCCCCTGTCAAGACAGCCTGTTTGACTCTGACGACAGGTAATAGTGCTCCACAGCCTTCACCAACGTCAGATCTACAAAACAGGCTGACAGCTCCAACAATCCCAGTTCCTCCCCCCCCCCCCCCCCCCCCCCAGTTGCTAATGCCACAACTACCTTGCCAAAGGAGTCAGCCGTAAGGCCTTCCTTATCAAAAGGTACCTCTGGCAATGCAACAACTCCCCCCCTTCCCTGCTCAACAACCGTCGCCAAAACAACAACAAAATGCGAGAATGCAACACCAGCTGCAAAAAGCAGCACAGCCAGATTCATGGCTCAAAAACGGGACCCCAGGCCCAAAGGTAAAGCTCGGCAGAGGCTATTAAAAGCCTCAACACCCAAAACAAAATGAATTACACCACCCTAAAATTCCTGCAGATAAATCTCATGCACGCCAAAACTGCCTCAGCTGCGGCAAGCAGGGAATTTGTCAAGCAGGATCTGGACTGCTTACTAGTCCAGGAACCATGGGTGGTAAGAGGCCAAATAAAAGGTCTTCCAACACAATCGTGTAAGTTAATATACGACAACACGCAACTCCAACCACGAGCTGCGCTTCTTATCCATAAAAGAACTAACTTTCTTCCCATTCCAGAATTCATCACAAATGATCTCGTTGCGGTACTAGCTGAGATCCCCACGGCAAGAGGCTTACAAAACATTGTAATAGCCTCAGCCTACTACCCGGGAGATACTACCTCCGCACCACCTGAAGAGGTAAAAAAACTCGTTAGCTACTGCAACGCAAGGGGAAGACAGCTACTACTTGGTTGTGATGCCAACGCCCATCACACCATATGGGGTAGCAAAGACATAAACAAAAGAGGTGAGTCCCTTTTAGATTTTCTTATGCATTCAAACTTAGATATTCTAAATAAGGGAAATGAACCTACTTTTGTCACCTCCACTAGGAAAGAAGTGTTGGATATGACAGTGGCAAGTTTTGCCATAGCCAACAACATTCTCAATTGGCATGTCTCGAAAGAGATATCATTCTCGGACCACCGGCACATCAGATTTGATCTGTCAAGGCCGAATCACAACAATATAGAAAACAATAGGGTACCAAGACACACGGACTGGAATCTCTATACAGAGACACTTCGTTGTGAATTTGAACCATCCTATCCAAACATTGACTCTCCTTATCAACTTGAAAGGGAAGCAACACGCTTAAGCTCCCAAATCACAATCGCATACGAGTCCAGCTGTCACATTAGACAGACCAACTCAAATCGCGATGTTCCCTGGTGGAACAGTGAGTTGGAGAAGTTAAAAAGAAAGCTTCGTAAGATGTTCAATAAAGCTAAACGAACCAATTCGTGGAGCGAATATCAAACAACTTTAACGACTTACAACTCGATGATAAGAAGGCAAAAACGACTTACCTGGAAAAACTTCTGTGAAAGTATCGATAACTTGCCTTCTTCAATCAGAGTTCAAAAAGCCTTAGCTAAAGATCATAACAACGGTATTGGTCTCTTAAAAAAATCGGATGGTAGTTTTACCCAAAGTTACAGTGAAACTCTGAGCCTACTTTTGGCCACTCATTTTCCTGACTGTATACATACCACTGATCAATCTCTAACCACAAATGTGAGTTACACTACACCTAATAGCACAACAAGAAGTCTAGCTAGAAAAATTTTTAACGAAGACTCCATCAAATGGGCAATATCCTCACAACAGCCTTTCAAGGCGCCCGGGGAAAATGGTATCTTTCCTGCTCTCTTGCAGTATGGAATTGATACCATAATCTGCTCATTTATACTTATCTATAGATCCAGTTTTGAATTAAGCTACATGCCTCAAACTTGGAGAAAGGTGAGAGTAGTATTCATACCAAAAGCTGGCAATAGATCAAACTCAGACCCAAAATCCTTCAGACCAATCAGTCTCACATCCTTCTTTCTAAAGGTCATGGAAAAAGTGATTGATTTACACATTCGCAGTACGGCCTTAATAGCAAATCCTCTCAATGCTAACCAATTCGCTTACCAAACTGGTAAGTCCACTGTTACAGCTCTCCATCAGCTGGTCAGCAAAATTGAGAATGCGTTTGCTAAGAAAGACATCATACTCTGCTCTTTTCTTGATATTTCTGGCGCCTTTGACAATACTACGTACTTGTCAATTCAAACCGCTGCAACTGTCAAAGGAATTGACACACCAACCATTAAATGGATTGACTCTATGCTAAGTGGCAGAATCATCTCCACCATACTAGGTCAAACATCAATAACAGTCAATGCTGTGAAAGGCTGTCCCCAAGGAGGTGTTTTATCTCCCCTGCTCTGGTCAATTGTAATAGATCAGCTCTTGGACGACCTCAATAAGCTGGGCCTTGATACACAAGGCTACGCTGATGACCTAGTCATCTCTATTCAAGGCAATCAAGAAGCACAGGTCACAAACCGTATGCAAAGTGCCCTGAACAAAGTTAATGACTGGTGCAATAAAGAAGGGCTTAAGGTCAACCCCACCAAAACAGTCATCATTCCATTCACCAGGAGACGTAAAATCGATCTCCAAACACTATCCCTAAATAGTGTTCCAATTAATTTTTCCAAAGAGGTCAAATATCTAGGAGTAACCCTGGATAATAAACTCAATTGGAAACCACATCTAGACAAAACCATAGCAAAAGCAACAAATGCTTTCTGGGCCTGTTCTAGACTCTTTGGTAAAAAGTGGGGACTTAGGCCAAAAATGATTTACTGGACTTACCTCACTATTATCACACCCATTATAACCTATGCTTCACTGATCTGGTGGCAAAAAACAGAACAAGTTTATGCTCGCAAATCTTTGCAAAAGTTACAAAGACTAACCTGTGTAGGTATCATAGGCGCAATGCGCACCTGCCCAACTTTAGCGTTAGAAAGTTTATTAAATTTTCCTCCGCTACATCAAAGAGTAAAGAAGACTGCTGCACTAAGCGGACTAAAGCTTCATCTCACCAACCACTCTAGAAAGGAAAACTTACAAGGACATATGAGTATTCTGCAGGTGCTCCCAATACTGAAATCGCCTGCGGCCCACTCCTCGGACTTTATGCCTAAACGCATAATGTTACATCGTCCCTTTAAAGTAATCTTTCCAAACCGCTCAGCATGGAAGAACCCTGTAATTCTTACAAATAACTTCCAATACATCTGGTATACTGACGGTTCAAAAACAAACAACGGTGTAGGTGCAGGGATTTACGGTCCCAACTTTAAATCATCTACATCCCTTGGTAACACAACTACTATCTTTCAGGCAGAGGTAATGGCTATAGAATTCTGTTTTAGGGAATGCATTAGAAGAAACCTCCGAAGATCAAGCATCCTAATCTGCTCTGACAGTCAGGCAGCACTAAAGGCTCTATCCTCGACAAAAATCGAATCCAAACTAGTTTGGAACTGCCTGACATGTTTACTTCAATTAGCTACTCACAATAAAATAACTCTTTCATGGGTGCCTGGTCATGAAGGCGTACCGGGTAACGAAGAGGCTGACCGACTTGCTAGACTTGGCTCTCAGTCCCAATTCAAAGGCCCTGAACCCTACTGTGGTCTCCCAATCAGTAGCCTTAAAAACGAATTAGCTACCTGGGAACGACAGAACATGATCAGCACCTGGAACAACTCAAATGGCCATCGTCAGTCAAAACTATTCATTGACTTATCCCACAAACGTATGAAAGAAATTCTTGACATGAGCAAACGTGACGCAAAGTTACTTACGGACTTCTTCACTGGACACTGCTCTCTCAAGTATCATCTTAAAAACATGGGCATCAGCCAAGATGACACCTGTCGTCTCTGTCTTGAGGACATAGAAACAGCTGAACACATTTTATGTGAATGCCCTGCATTAGCTAGATCCAGGCTTAATATATTCAATAAAGGGTTCCCCTGTCCCCTTGATATCAGAAACACCTCTTCCTCGAAGATTCTTAGGTTCTTACATGACCTCAGCTTCGAATGAACAAACCTATACACTATGTGTTTTTAAACCTAAGGGAACAGCACAAAAGATCTTTCAGGTCGACGTGCTTGTAAAGGTAATTCTCACCTTCGCCCTATATAATTTAAAAAAAAAAAAAAAAAAAGATACCGGAATGAGAAGTTGTCTCTCCTCAACTCGTATTTACGGACCTTGAGGCCAAATCGATGTGTTCTTTGATACCGGAATGAGAAGTTTTCTCTCCTCAACTCGTATTTAGGGATCTTGAGAACAAATCGATGTGTTCTTTGATACCGAAATGAGAAGTTGTCTCTTTTCAACTCGTATTTACGGACCTTGTGAAAAAATCCATGTGTTCTTTGATACCGGAATGAGAAGTTATCTCTACTCAACTCGTATTTACGGACCTTGTGACCAAATCGATGTGTTCTTTGATACCGGAATGAGAAGTTATCTCTACTCAACTCGTATTTACGGACCTTGTGACCAAATCGATGTGTTCTTTGATACCGGAATGAGAAGTTGTCTCTCCTCAACTCGTATTTACGGACCTTAAGACCCTATCGATATATTTCTGAAGTTTTTTTTGTAGTTTTTGAGAAGTTGACCTTCCTCAACTCGTATTTGTGGACCTTAAGAAAAAATTGATGCGTTCTTTGATACCGAAGTTGAAGTTTTTGGGGTATGAGAAGTTGTCCTTCCGCAACTCGTATCCACAAATCGATATGCTTTTTGCTACCGAAGTTGACTTCGAATTTTTGAACTAGCGATCGCAAACCTTTAGAAAACGCTCTTATATCTCTTCGGCCTTGGAGCTGCCAACCGTGCAGTAGCAGCCATTTTCTCATGACTTCTACTAACGCTTCTTTCGGTATAAAGAGCTTTTGGGTACACTAGTTGTTGATCGGTGAACGGTTTCAATTACATGAGGGCATCACCTTTTACCTGATTCACCCACAAATGCTCAAGCGAGCTTTTGAATATGTGGTTTCTGCATTCTATTCTTCCCCGCATCTCTCTTAACTTTTCTAGGGCCATTCTTCTTTTCAACTGTGGGTGACATAGCAGTTTTGTGGAAAAAAAGAGTATTGTCTATGCAGTATTCTTCTAGCAGATCAATGAATTGCAACTGAAAAGTCGAAGACTCTAACCACCACGGGTACAACCGCAAAAAAGCCTAACATAGCTCCGCCATTGTAGTTAAGTCTTTTTCTTAGTGGCCAAAGCTCGTTGGAGCTCTACAACCTGTTTTAACTTCCAATGGCCGAACGTTAAATCAAAATTAGATGTATGGCTTATGTATAAGTAAATAAATAGAGTTAAACAAAAATGATGGTGAGCCTTAGAGCCTAGCTCATTTCAGGAACCTACAATTTTGTTTGATTTTCTGTTTGTGAATGGCCTCGTGAGGAGGTGCTTCTCATGGTACTGTAGTAGTAGTTCAAGAAGTTTAGTAATAACTCACGGAAGGCCTGTCAGTCCCTCGTGAAATGCGATAGGTGCTCTGGGACTCGAATCTCGAACTCCCACGTTACAGATAGACATGTTAACCATTACGCCACGAGCACCACATCTATTGTGTTATTGTGTATGGGTTTCTATTTAACGACTTTCGATCGTTGATATTGAAAATTTTAATTACTAAACTTGAGAACCCTATTCGACTTTCGACATGACATGTACTCAACTCCTAACGTGAACGAAGGACTATAACTAGCTCATTTACACAAAAAAAAACTTAATAAATGACAGTAATGCGACTATTGAAGGATCTATCAACTCTAAGGAGACTGTAATGTTATAAACCAATCAATTGCACTCTATCCATAGTTTTTCCGTCCAGTACATGAACAGAACAAAATTGTAACGTAACATAACTGGAAGACAAACTCTCGAAGCTAATATACTTCAATCAATCAAATTAAATTCGAAACATTTCCCATTGAATAACAATCAATCACCGTCCTTATTGGTCCTTCAAAAAAAAAAAAAAAAGCAGAACAAATTCTTTTTGATAATTTGACATCCTTTGATTACGGCCAATATTGTATATACCTAGACCGGCATCTGTTACTGTTGTTCTTAATAAGTCCTTGTCCTTACATCATGATAAAGTCGATTTCCTGACGAAAAATTAACATACATAAATTGAACTGATGTATACCTACTTGTAAGTAATAATATCACAGATGAGATGATGAATTCCTGTTACCTTCAAAGAAAATAGAGGCTTCGATGATGCTCTGATTCCTACACAATGTTAGTTTACCGCATGTACACAGCCACACCTACCCCAGCTGAGAGTTTATTGTCCGGCAGTTGTAGATATATAGCTAGTTTTCGATTTTCTGCTACAACAGTATAACAGTGCAGAATGCACCCTTCCTACCGAAACGCTATGTTGAAAACTTTTTACTTGCAAAATAAATTGGTCTTGTTTTTTTATGATGGCGAGTTTCTTTTCTTAGTGCTAATGCTAATAAGCTTCGTGTCCTTGTACCTTGTACACATCATCGCGAAATGTTCTAATACAGGGTGACTCATGTAAAGGGAAATTCTTAAGAATTAAAAAAAAAATACACTGCAGAAGTGAAACTTAAAAAAAATAAGGCGACTTCAAAAGCCCGAACAAAAAGGATACTAAGATTATGGGAAAAACTTGTATTCTGCCTCACTCTCTTTATTTTCTGAAGTTTGACTCCTGTCGTGTTTGAATTGCGCACACAACTTTTTGTTGTGCTGCGTGTACCTACAATGGTTATTCAGGACAAATCGAAGTAGGAATATACTGTCATCAAAGAAGGACAGAAAACCTTGGAAAAACATGGCCTCACCTCACTTATCGAAAAATATTGGTTGAGCCATAGAGTCCTAACAGAAGCAAAAATGTTTGTTCACGGGTATCGCCTTTCGTGATGAATTGGCAAGTCCTCCGATAGTGAAATTCATTGCCATGAAAGCGCTTTCTCGATTAGCCGTTCGCAACCGGCAGAAAAATGTAGATCCCCTACATTTCCTTACAGGACACGGCTGTGAGAAATGCGCTAGGTCCTGAGGCTCCTCGCTCTATTGCGCCACCCTATTTATTTTACTTTATTTGACCCAGCTTTTCTCAACAAACGACTTTTGTTATTTTCTTTTGCTGTCAGAGCCGAATTTCAAAGGAGTATTTTTTCCCTTATTTGCAAACTATTTATTAAACTTTCGATTAAATGTTATTTTGAAATCTTGACAAGGACTGAAAAGTTTTTAGAAGTAGTAAATTTATTGATTAGTTGGCGATTGACGAGAAACAAGAACTGATATAGAAAGTCTGTTCGTTGAAACTCTGGGTTTCCTCTTTGGTCACCATCACCACAACCACAGAGCTTTGTTTGAGAAACCTGAACTCGCTCCGATTGTCAAACTTGTGTGTTTTTTGAGGCCTGCGTTCGTCCTCAAACCATGGTAACCGTGGGGTGGTGGCTATCATATGTGCCTGTTACGCCAGAGGCTAAGGGCTTAAGTCCCCCCCAAAAAAAAAACAGAAACTGTTTTCCCACAGGCATCGCTTTTTGCGAGGATCTTCCAAGTTTCCCGTTCTCCGTTGTCATGAATAGCCCTTTCTTGATAAGCCGTTCGGAATTGGCTGAAAAGCGAATGTTCCCTTAATTCCCTCACAAGTCATAGTTGTGAGAAATGCGCTAAGCTCCGCGACTCCCCGCTCTGCTGTGCCTCCCTATTTTTTTTTATTAATTTTGTTTGCCCTCAACTCACCTTAGAGTCGAACTATGGTTATGCTGGGGCGAGTTCAGGTAAAAAACGGGACTGTCAAAAGGCATATGGTTTTTTTTTGCCCCCGGTTTTTGGTTTTTTTTCTTTTTGACATCCGCTGCCGTGAGCCGCTGTCGCGTGCTGCTGTCACTTGCCGCTGTAGAATGCCGCTGTCACGTGCCGCTGCAGCTTGCCGCTGTAGCATGCCGCTGTCATGTGCAGCTGCAGCGCCAGCGTGCCGCGTGTGTCGTTGGACGCACAACCACTGCTGTAGCATGCAGCTGTCGCGTGCAGCTGTCGCATTCCACTGTCGCTAGCAGCTGTCGCGTGAGGCGTGTCGATAAGGCGTGTCAATAACGCCTGTCGCCGACGAGTGTCACCTGTAGCTGACACGTGCCTCTGAAGTGTGTCGATGAAGCGTGTAGATGAAGTGTGTCGATGAGGAGTGTTGATGAGGTGCTGATTCGTTTCGATGAGGCGTGTCGATGAGGCGTATCGCTGACGCGTGTCGATGAAGCGTGTTGATGGGGCGTATTGATGAGTCATCTCGATTAGGCGAGTCGCTGAGGTGTGATGATACGTGTAGATGAGGTGTGTCATTGGACGCACAGCCTCTGTGTCGAGCCTTTCTTTCAGCTTAAGGTGTCGCTGAGGCGTGTTGATGAGGCGTGTCGCTGAGGCGTGTTGGTGAGTTGTCTCGATTGGGCGTTTCGATGAGGCGTGTCGCTGAGGCGTGATGATACCTGTAGATGGGGTGTGTCGTTGGACGCACAGCCTCTGTGCCGAGTCTTTCTTTCAGTTTAAGGTGTCGCTGAGGCGTGTTGATGAGGCGTGTTGCTGACGCGTGCCGCTGTCGCATGCCGTACCAAGCAATAAGCCGCTGAATATTCTGTTCCAAGCCGTCAACCGCCTCGGGCTTATCTTGAGTTGACTTAAACCATCAAGAAATAGCCCAGCGGTTTTAAATTGCACGATCTTGGAGGCCACGTTAGAGTCCCACGACGCGCTTGCCAAAAGTTCCCTTCAATAAAATGTTTGTTTCATTAGCTGTAGCTGTAAGGCATTTAACGCTGTCTTGTTGAAACCAAAGGTCATCAACATCCTCCAAATAGGTCACGAAAAAGTCATTAATCATGGCTCTTAAGCGTTCCCAGATGGCTGTTATACAATATCATTGGCTTCATTTTTAATGAAATATGGTTTGAACTGCCCCTTTTCTCAGTGCACTTGGTCTGCGCCACTATATCCCAATTATCTATCTATTATATTATTTTGGCTTTTAGTATTAAGGTTTTTCAAATTAAATTAAGTTTTTTTTTTTTTTATAATTTACGCGCACTTCAAGGGGTTGTGACTACCCTTATAATAGCCGCGTTTTATTATTGATCTGATCCGGATCAGATCATGATTTTATTAGCGTTACAACAACAAAGCGAAATCCTGCTTTTTAGTTGGATCTATTTTTGTGATCTAAAAATTAGTTCTTCTATTTCACACAAGAGGAGACTTTCCATTGAAACGTTGGTATCATTTCCAATATTTCCAATAACAACAGTATTGCCACATGAACATTTTTATCTGTGTGAAATGAAATATATTTTAGATAGATACCGAGAAACTTCACATTTATTCATTTTTGTATAATACATGACATAATGAAAAAGTTTTACAAAACAAAACATATGTTGACGAAATCAACAAATATGTCAGTACATGATTATGCAAGAAAGTAACAAATCAACAACAATCAACAAATAGCAATAAGTATTATTTAAGTCAATAGGTCATAAGAAATTAGTGTCATAATATAAGTCAGTTTATATATCGTAAGCAAATGAGGCAAGCAATGCAGTCAAGTTCATTTTGTGTGTCACTAGTTTAAATAAAGCAAATATGCACTGTAGACAAAATGAGCTTGAACTGTATTGCTGCGAGCTGACTTACGGTATGATATAAATAGAATAAGAGAATGAATAAATGTTATTATTACTCAGTCAACAAGACAGTGATAGTCATTTCATTATATATATTTTCAACATATATTCGTGAAATTAATAAGAATTAGTGCAAAAAAATATATATTTGACAAAGTGGATAAATATCATTTTTCCCTTAAAAAAAGAACAAAAAATTAACCATTGAAAAAAAAGTTCGTAGGGCAACTCTGCAACTCTTTTGAAATGTCAGTTGAGAGAGCGAGTCTCTCACAGCTTTCAACTGGAAATATGATGATCCAAAGCTGTTTTATTATCAAGATCTGATCCGGATTGGATCATTGTGATAATAAAACTCGGCTAATGTTATAGAACACAGTGCGGGTGTTAGGAAATTAGGAAAGGATAAGAAAGGAGATGCCGATGCACATCACTCTTGAACCTCTGTACATTATACTGCGTGGGGAAAATTGAGTTGGGTAAGGCATTCCACATTCGGGTTGAGCGGCTAAAATATGAATCTCTATACTTAACTGTACGCCCGAAGTTGGGCTGAAGGGAGAACTGATGAGCATTCCTTGCGAGGCGGGTATTGCGGTTAAATTGTTTCAAGGGAGGAATGCAACTGGCTATTTCACTAGAGCACTGTTTGTAAAAGAAGCGATAAAAAAGAGTGAAGCAAGTTACATTTCGACGATGTTCAAGAGAATCAATCGATTCTACAATTGAACTATCACCTATCAATCTCAACGCTCTGTTTTGTATCCTATCAAGAAGGTGCAAAGATGTTTGAGAAGCACCTGACCAGATATGGGAATTATACTCTAGTATCACTTAATGTACTATAAAAGACTAGGTCTTACTTGTACATAGTAAATAAATAAATGAAATGAAAATGAAATATCCACAACATGTACTGAAAAGACCATGGAGATTGTTGCAGCAATGCTGAGCCGTTCACAGTTCTTCGGGTTGTTTCTTACGATATCTTTCCAGTGTGTTTAGCCTAGTCTTGGTGACAACGCTACGCTTTTTCTGCTCGTTGTACCGGTCACTGGCCCTGATTCTCTTTAGCCTCAACATTTATCGCGCTTTTTGTTTGAATACTTTAAAGAACCATCGATTCCGTTTTGGAAGAAGAGTGAAACCCCGAGCATTAGAATCTGAGGTTCTGATGGCTTGATGGCATTGCCTGGTCTTCAATGTATAAAGGTATAAGATTCAAGGATAGTTGGTGAGAATCACATATTAAGGCCGAAAAAATTTAATAAAGGAAATGATCCGCTTCGAATTCCAATAAATTCAAATACTTTACATCCCATCATTGAATGAGTTCATACTCTACTATACCCCACCAGCGCAGCGGTAGGGTCTCATCAACGACTTGATATAATTTATAAATTCAAACATTTAAGGTCAGAAACCAATAATTTGTTACACAACATGAAGATCTGCAATTACAATTAAAAAACCACAAACTATCGGCTAGCAAAGTAAAGCGAGTATCTTCCGCTCTCTGACTCAAATACAAAGCAATCCTCCCACGCAAATACGCGTTGGATGTGTTCCAAAAACTCGGCATATGTTGAAAAGAATAGAATCTGTACTTGTTGTGAGTTATACTTAGATATAAGCTTCTACGTCTTTGAGAAAATATTTTATCATCATAAACCTTAGGTTTAAATGCAAAGTGAAAAATCCTGTTGCTGCTCCTACAGCTTGATGAATAGTTACTAGTGATGATGATGGTTTCTCTTCTCTTTTTTTGTAATTTTTTTTTGTAGCTGCTGCCTGGCGCTACTGCCAATAAACACACACACACAGACACACATACTTGCTGTGTTCTTAATCCAAACTATTTTAGGAAGAAAATTGTTCAACTTTTTTATGATTGACGTGCAAAAATGGATGAGCCTGTGACATGATGTTTTTTGGTGAGGAAGCAGGGTGGGTAAATTATAGAACCTTCTCCTTGGCCTTAAGTGGATAAGATATTGAAAAATTTCCAAATGGGATCAGGCATCAAAGAAGTTTTCGGAATGTTGTTTGTTAAGACATTGCCAAAGGGTAAAAACTTTGAAAGGAAAAAGGAGCCTTTGTACATGGGTTTGATATTTATAAGCAATATACATAACAAAACGACAAGTTCTCACACACCTCCCGCATTTTAATTCTAAAGGAGCAAGGGTAAGTAACTCAGCTGACACACTGGGAGTATTTTTACTAAGGACGGCTCCTGCCACATAAGTTTTAAATGCATATTTATGATTTAAAAGCAAATTTAGTTTCTTCTCCGTGCTGCCTATGTCCTTTAAACTTATTATCTTTATGAGGTGCGTTCTCGTCGCAAATCAGCAAACAGCAATCCTATAATCGGCCAGCAATGCACTTTTCCATTGAACACAAAATTAAAAGTTAAATTGTGATGTACTTCTTTAATTGCTTCAAAGAAGCGGAGGTGCTGCAGTGATTTCTAGGCTGTCTCTGCACAGCTTACTGGATAGGAGTTGGACTTGCGATTCTTGAATTTTATTTTATTAGGATGGTAAATCACAAGGGTTAGTCCAGGGGAGTCCTTTAAGAACGATATTGTACTCATTTTTTGGGATTCATAGAAAAGGGACCAAACGATGCATAGAAGCATAGGTAGGTAGGTACTCAAGAGAGAGAGAGAACTTTGTCTTGAGCGGACGTGTTTTTATTATACAGTCGTGGGGTGCGCACATTTTTATTTTTATTTAGACTAATTTTGGTCTGGTTTGATTCAATATCCGTAATAATAAATCCAATGTAACTTGTTATGACTGCTCCTTCTCCTTCATTTTTTATTGTGTATGTAAGTTTAAAAATACTGCGGCTTCTGACATGGTGAACATGGTCTCAAACCTTAAAAAATAACGATGTAACAAGTGCACAGCTGCTCCGACTTGCAAAACATCATCTGCAGCCGAAATTCAAGATGAATTTGATTACACGACTAATCCTTTGGCATCAGCAAACCTTTATCCCGCTTGTCTAGTTTAATCAATTCAATCCCCTCTCTCTTTTCGATTTCACCTTATAAAAGCCTGTCCTAATAGCTTAAGGTTTTAGTTGTTCTTAAAACTATCATTTAAGGCTAGGTGTCCCTTGCATTTTTCGTTAATATTCGAAAGGTTCGTTGACTTATTCCTTTCACTTTTGGAATTTTCTTGATAATTTGATGAAACAAAATGTTTTGTAAAGATGATAAGCACACAAACATTTGTGTATCATTTATAGTTGAAAGTTATTCCGTAACGGTTATTCCGGGACCGGAAGCTGTTTTTTATTGAAAATTTCGATTTGTTCACTATTTTGGTCGGGGCAGCCGCATTTATGAACTTTTTCTTTTTTCTTTTTCGTTTTATAACTAGAAAATATTATTTTTATATTAAAGAAGTTAATTGATTAAAGTTTATTTGATGAAACTAATAATGAGAAAACATTTGATTAGAATAAAAAGAAAAACAAAAATATTTAAGCTGAGTATAAAAACATAAAAACCTGATCAAAATTAAAACTGCTTAAATAAAATGTAAAGTAAATTAACATAAAATGATAATATTTTCAACACTTTCCCTTGTTAATTGGTTCTTTACATATTTAAGTAAGCCCCATTTCTCTGGACAAAAGTTTTAATCTTGGACATGGAAGTGGTTTCGTCATTATATCAGCCACTTGCTTTTCAGTTGAAACTTGTTGTATTTCAAGTCTTCCTTCCGTAACTTTCTCTCTGATGAAGAAATGTTTTGTTGAAATATGTTTTGTTCTTTTGTGAAATTCCGGGTTTTGTGCGAGCCTAATTGCTGCAGAATTATCCACTTGAAGAATGGGAGTGTGTTTCATTGGAATAATTCCCTTAAATAATCTGCACAACCAAATTATTTCCTTAGCTGCTTCATTAGCTGCTACAATCTCAGCTTCAGTTGTCGAAGTTGCAACCATCGCTTGTCTTTGACTTATCCAAGAAATAGCTCCACCTGCATAAGTGATGACTACACCAGAAGTGGATCGCCCAGTGCTTTTACATCCGCCGAAATCTGCATCACTAAAACATTCTAAAGTACCTCTTTTGATATTTTGTCGATACTCGATTCCAATGTTTATAGTACCAGCAATATACCGAAATACTCTCTTGACTCGAGTGATATCTTCGGTAGTTGGATTCTCCAAAGATCTTGATGCTGTAAGCCAGGTCTGGTCTTGTTCCTAGCATCAAATACATAATTGCACCTACAGCCTGTCTATATGGGAAGTTATGACTCTGGATTTCTTCTTTCCCTTGTCTTGGAGTTTCACCATTCCTTATCATAGGAGTTGAGATTGGTTTGCATTCTGCAAATTGAAAACGTTCAAGAATTTTTCTTGCATGAGCTTGTTGACATATTTTGATTCCGTTTTCTTTTCGTTCTATCTCTATTCCCAAAAAGAACGACGCTTCTTTTGAAACAATCTTGAACTCATTTCTCAGCTCCGTTATGAATTCATCTAACTCGTAACGGTCAGTGGATCCTGTGGATCCTACTAATCCATCATCCACATACAGAACAAGTACGACTTTCTTTCCATTTCTTTCCCTCATATATAAACAAGGATCAGCATCACTAGCTCGAAATCCTAGTTTGGAAATGAAACTCCCGAAACGCTTGTTCCAACATCAAGATGATTGCTTAAGTCCATACAAACTTTTCTTCAGCTGACACACTTTATCTGTACCATCGTCATATCCTTCAGGCTGCTTCATATAGATAATTTCTTCCAAATCACCATATAAAAATGCTGTAGAAACATCAAATTGTATCAGATGCATTTGCTCGCTTGCAGCAATACTAAGCACTGATCTAATTGTTCCTAATTTTGCTACTGGACTAAATGTTTGGCTATAATCAATACCTTCACGTTGACTGAATCCTTTGGCCACAAGTCTTGCTTTACATTAATCGATACTGCCATCTGGATTCTTTTTCAAGCAATAAACCCATTTGCAAGGAATTGCTTTCGCTCCTCTTGGTAAAAATGTCAATTTCCAAGTTTTGTTTTCTTTCAATGAAGCGACTTCTTTTTCCATGGCTTTTCTCCACTCTGTATTTTCTTTACTATTTATTGCCTCTTGAAAAGATCCAGGATTCGATGAAGAGTTCTCAAAATCTGCTATCGCTGCCATTACATAATCCTCAAGACGCTGAGGTTTGTTCAATGTTGACCGATCTCTTAATTCTTTTCGTTCTTGAAGCGGAATTTCGGTTTCTTCATTTTCATAGTTCACATCTTCCTCTGCTTCGTACTCATCCAAATGCATGGTACCTTCTGAATTCTCTTGTTCTGTTCTTGTGGATTCAATGTCGCGAAGATGTAGTTTAACAGGTTTTTCACATGCAATTGAACTTTCCTGAAACTTAACGTCTCTTGAAACGATAACTTTATTTTCTTCTTGGATGAATATTCTGTACCGTTCATCACCATCATATCCAACGAGGTAGCCTTTAACTGCTTTTCTATCCATTTTCTTCCTCTTCTGGATTGGAATATGAGTGAAGCAAGTTGATCCAATTATTTTCAAATGCTTGATTCTTGCTTTTTTACCAATCCACAATTCGTACGGACTTACACCATCTACTGAAGACTTTCCAGTTCTATTAAGTATGTAAGCCGCAGTATTTACAAGCTCCGCCCAAATTGCTTCCGGATAATTAACTTTGGTGCTTGAATACTTCAAAGTTCTTGCCATCTCTACAAGAGTTCGGTTTTCACGTTCACTACCGCCATTCTGTTCAGGTGTATAAGGCGCTGTAAGTCTCTGTGTGATACCATTTGTTCGAAGAATCTGTTTGACTTCTGCGTTGTCAAATTCACCACCATTGTCACTCAGTAGCTCTTTGATGGAGTGACCACATATCTTCGCGTGTGCAATAACTTCCTTCAATACATTCTTGACATCTGATTTGTGTTCTATTGCAAACCCGTAACGAAACTTAGAGAAGCTATCCTTGAACACAACCAGATACTTTTTGTTCTTAAAAGAGTTGCTAAATGGACCACAAACGTCCGTTGACATCAACTCTCCTGGCGTTGTCGCTTTTCTTCTTGTTCCGAACGGTAATCTGTGAGCTTTGCCATAGATACACGGTTCACACAAGTTGTTGTTCATTTTAACTTTTATGTCCAACTCTTTTTCCAGCTTCTGCTTAACATGTGCTTTATCTTGGTGACCCCATCGTTCATGATAAAGCTGCAGCGTTGTTTCATCTCCAACAGCTACATTGAATTCCATGCGAGGCTTCACTTTCGAAACGATTGGTCTTATTGCTGCCTTGTATAGCGATCCGTTTATTTGTCGACTTCCGCATATAACCGTTTCGTTTTTTATTCTTAACCAGCACTTTGTTGCTGAGGACTTGAAAATACTATTTCGGTTTCTGTCCTGAGCAGCCAAAACAGAAAAAAGATTTCTCGAAATTGTTGGAACATACCAAACATCATTAAGTGTCACTTTCTTTCTGTTGTAAGTTGATTCCACTATTATTGTTCCTTTGCCAATAGCGCTCAATGTTTCTTTTCCTGCTGCTTGAATCCTGCAAGGACATTCAAACTCCTCAAAATCCACAAACCAGTCAGTACAGTTGGTAACATGTCTTGTTGCTCCATTATCAATCCACCAGTCAATTGAATTTACTTCGGTTGCATACATCTCATTGCAGATAGACACTAAAGATGCGTTTTTGTTCAATGAATTCTCTTGGCTACTGCTTGAAACATTGCCTTTTGTTGGTTTACCTTCAGCAATCCATTTTCTGCAGTCTCGAACCCAATGTCCCTTCTTCTTACAAAAATTGCAAATGTCTTCTCTTTTGTTCCAGGTTTCCCTTGATTTTGGTCGTGCAACTGGCTTTCTTTTGTCGAATTTTACAACTAGTGCCTCTTGACTAACATTGTCGTTATCTTCTTTACTTTTGAAGTTTCTTTCGTACATACAAAGTTGCATAGCTAGTTCGTCAAATGTTTTATCTTCATCTTTCGTAAGTAACATCCAGCTTGATTTGAAAGTTTCAAATGTACTTGGTAAAATATGCAAGACTTTGCATACTAGTAATAGTTCTGGTAATGCCCTTTCATTTTTAGCTTTCAGACCATTGTTAAGTTCGTTCCACAAACTTCGCAGCTTCGCAATATGTGTTGAAACATCTTGAGTAACATTCCAATTAAATGCAAAAAGATCCGTGCATATCTTGAACAATTGGTCTTTGGAAGTTGCCTCAAACTGTTGCCTTAAAGCATTCCAAGTATCATGTGCAGTTTCCTTGTCCATTATCTTCTGGTATACTGCATCGGTAACCGAACTTGTTATCATTGATTTGGCATAGCTGTTTGCTTTTCTGTATAAATTGCTTGTTTCTTTGTGTTGACTAATTTCTTCAGGCTTGGGAGTCCCTTTTAAAGGTTCTGGCTTCTTCAAAATCCCATCAATAGCATCTAAAGCTCCTTCATGATAGTCCAACAATTCTCGAATTTTCCTTCTCCAAATAGGCCAATCTGATTCACCAGCCAGAGGTCTTATATGTTTTGCTAAATCCATTCTTATAGCAATTCTTATTATTAATGAAAATTCGATTCAAAATAAAACAATTAATCAATACTCGCGACTAGGCCCATAACCTATTATTTTTATATTAAAGAAGTTAATTGATTAAAGTTTATTTGATGAAACTAATAATGAGAAAACATTTGATTAGAATAAAAAGAAAAACAAAAATATTTAAGCTGAGTATAAAAACATAAAAACCTGATCAAAATTAAAACTGCTTAAATAAAATGTAAAGTAAATTAACATAAAATGATATTATTTTCAACAGAAAATATATATACAACTAACCTCTGAGGGTATTTTTTTCAAATATTGTCTCCTTATATGAAAAAAATCTTTGTCAATTTGTTGTAATTTTCCGGTTTTCAGTATACTCTTATGGTAATAACTTTGCTGTTTATTAATATTTTTTCATGAAATGAAAAGGAAAAAGTAGATAGATATCAGACGCATCATATAAAATCATTGTTAATAGTTTTTAGTGTTTTTAAACTGGTGTTATGATGAGAAGCTGGTGAAACTACCTTTTTTTAGCCTATAAAGCATAGGGCAAGGCGTGGTGGTTTTCGATTACATATATATTGTAACGTGCGCTTAGTTCGCAAAACTAAAACTCTACCTTTCAATTTAATTCTACCACTTTTATTGAGTATCTACTTTCGATATACACTTTATTCGAACTCAACTCAATTACGTTTATTCAATATTCACACTATCATTTTCTAAATAAAAACTGACTTCTGTTTGCGTCAGCTCCCTCTTTATATAGAAGTGTGAAACCTCGAGAGCTTTCTGGTAGTTTTGCTACGAACCATGATGTCTAGACAAGTTCCCCTCCCGGTATATTTCTGCACACACACACACACACTCACAACCAACGTTTTCCATTATACCATTCCATTATAGTGTTGCCAGTTGTGTTTTCGGTTAAACGTTTTCGATTAAGAAATTGGTATAAATGTTGGGTGTACATTACAATATCTACATTTTTTTGAAGGTAATGAAGCTCCTGACATAACCTCCTAGCCCAAAATCAATATTTTTTTCTCCAAACCGCTAAAATTCAATTTCAATAAAGTCATATTTGCAAACGATTTCTGATTTACGAGAAGCCAAAAGAACTTCTTAATTAGTTTCAATAAAAAAAATATACTATTGTGGTCACAGAATTTGAAATATTAATTCTAGAAAAACTGTCTACTTTGGGCTAACATAATTCTTTTTACATATGTTGGACTATGAACCAAAGACAGGTGGTCATCTTTAGAAACATGCCGGGTTTCCAGAAGCTTATGGCCATATTTTTTCAAGGAAAAAAATCCAAAATTCTGCTCCAGCTTAGCAGACCCCTCGACTCTCTCAGTCGTATTTATAATCCCATTCTAAAGTATGTCTAACTTTGGACAGCTCTTGGAACAGTGTCCAACTCCAAATCGTATTTATAAACACTTTCATCGCTGTCTAAGGAACGTCTAACTTTAGACACCGAAATTGGTTGTCTAAACTATGGCTAAAGTGGCATTTGCTACAGCGAAAAACAATTTTGTTGAACATGTTATAAAACACTGTTGAGAGCTCTAAGATCGAAAAAAATAAGTAGTTTGAGGTGCAAAAATACTACTTTCAACAATTTAATTTATAAATTGCACAAATTTCATCTTTTTATGAGACTTGGAAAAGCTGTAACTCAAAGTCAAATCAGCTGTTTTTTTGGTCTGGTTCAAGTGCTACGCCACACTCTTTCAGAGCCGTTTAGTTGTTGCACTCGTATATCAAAACATAAAAAATTGTACTGCACGGATACATCATGAACACCACCAGTTAAGGACTATTCACATGAGCACGACCAACGAACGACGAATAAATCAAGAAATTAGATTTTAAGTACCTTACTAGCATAAATTCCTCACGAATTTGTTTGGAAACGATGGAAACATAGTTCATATTTATTTTTAGGTGGATAAACTTTTATGTTTGTGCCTAAAATTAAAAAAATTGAGAAAAAAAGTTTATTCGTTCCGAATAAACATCTAGTAGGTACGAACTGTCAGACTTTATTCTCGTTCCACATACAATCCACACTCCAACGAATAAATTTTTCGCGCGTGCTTAACCTCAAAATCATTCCCCATTTTTGTTTTGCATGTAAATTTTGTTCGTTATTCGTGACGAATGTAAAACACTCATGTGAATGAAATGTCAAAATTAACGAATTTTCGTTCATTCGTCGTTCGTTGGTCGTTCTCATGTGAATACTACTTTAGTTTTTCATTCGAAGTTGACAGTTTGAGGGGTTGTTTAGACAACTATTGGAATGCATTTATAAATACGAAATTGGCTAAGGTCCGTCACCGTCTAGTTGGACAGTTGTCTAATTGCAAATTTTATAAATACGACTGTATGTTCATTGGCATTCACACGGGTCACAACTCACAACCCATTGGATACACACAAGATGAGAGTGGACATTAGCACATCCGACTTATGAAGAGGATGCCAGAACAAAGTGACAGAAAATGGATCATTTCACTTCCTCTGTGAGTGCAATAGCTTGGCCACTAGCAAAAACTGGGCGACATCTCCACCCTCCCACTACTGAACAGCATCAAATTAAATTCATTCAGTGCTCCAAATGTTTCAGGTGGGCTCTCAGCCCCAATATTCAGTCTCCAAAACAATTATCGTCTATTCATCTCCCCCTCCCTCCCCAAATACACATCCTCTATTATCCAGGAAGCACAATGGGTCCTTGAGATCTTTGCCGCCTGTAGCTCTACCCCCATCCAATCTAATTTATTCCAAGACAGTTAATGTGGAAGCTGGAAGGTGAGTAGGCCCATTCGTCTTTAAAAATTTCTCAATAAATGACGGCTGTTTGTCTAGGCTGAATGCATTACATGCATATATATTATATACCATAACCAGACCTTCTTCAAATTACACCTCAAATTCACCACATGAATTGCCAATCAAATTTAATCATTTTCTAATTACTGTTTGCAAATTGCAGTTGAATATAAAAAAAACAACACTGGGTTACAAAGCAAAAATAAACGTACTGAACAGCACCATCTGCCCGCCAGAAAAAAAATTACAGAGGTTGTGGCATCCGAACACAAAACTTTATGACGGCATTCTTGCAGCTTGGACATAAACAATTTTCTGCTAGAAAATCTGTTTTCTTAGTTCTGAATACGGCTTTTTTTCCTGAGCAGAAGGATAATTAATTGAGGGAGCAAAAGTCATAAGAGCAAGTGAAGCATTAGCTTTTTGCATTTTATTGTATGCAAAGAAACAGAGAAACTGCAAGGATGTCCTGTTGAGAAACAAATTCAAGAAGACACACATATACATATAAATATATATTTTTTTTTCGATCCAAAATGTATCAGAACACCTACATAAATCGCTCTGCCAGTGGGAATACTTATAGTGTTGATACTATAAAGTTTATTAATCTTTCTGTAAAGATATAAAATTACATTAAATGTTTTACAATGATAAAGTATTTCAAGTGTATTTGATTTGTCTTCGCTTGGCGTCTTGCTGCTTGTCTATCTCGCTTCCAATTGAGAATTGAGGTTATGTGTTTTTCATCGGTTGAATTCGAATTTTCCTTCTTCTGATGACAGCGCTGCCTATGACTCAAACGAGTACTTGCTTTTTCTCTCTACTTTGTTTTTCTCTCTATTTATTTTTCTCTCTACTTTCATCTGTCATACGCCACAGCACTCCTCCCCAAGTGACAGCGTTAACGAAGGATGTTTTTATTTTGCGAATCGAACTTGCTTACGTTTGTTTTTCGTTGCAGAATAAGTTTTGATTCCAGCTGGAAAACTTGGAGATTCGGATGGCGGTTGAAGTGGTTTAGATGAAGATGTTGGTTGAACTGGAGTAGATGCAGATGTTGGCTGAATTGTACTTGGTGTAGTTGTTGGTGTGTTGAATTGTTCGTGTTCGTAAAACGCCGGTTTGAGTCGCTCAGTAGAAATCGTTGTTGGTATTCCGTCTATGTCGATTTTGAATACATAATCCGATATTCGTTCCATTACAGCATATGGACCCTTATAAGGCTGCTCGCATGGTTTTTGTACCGCGTCCACTCTTACGAAAACATGAGTACAGGTGTATAATGTCCGCTCCAATGATGGGTTGCTTAACGTCAGCGATGGTAAAAAGCCAACGAAATTCTCGTCGAAGACCCAAATCAAGTATCATCGTTTTTGAACCATATGTTGAAATAGTAGCTCCATTTGCCGCATAAAGTTGTGATGAAATTGGTGTGTTGTTAGCTGCATACTTCCTAGGCAATACTGAGATATCAGCGCCCGTGTCGATAAGGTAGTGGATTCCGCTAGTTTTGTCTTTTATTTGCAGACGGTGGCGATCGTTGTTGCCGTGGGTGACCGTCTGAACACCCGACGGCGACGGCGGAGTTAGTTTTCCGTCCATTTGGTGCAGCCTGGTTTGCACTTTCGTGCTTCCTCTCCAAATCTCTTGTGGAAGTAGCACATATCAGCTTCATCACCTTTTGTTGAACGAGTTTTGCTTTGTGATCGCTTTCGAGATGTTGATCTGCCTCTAGCTTTGAGGAATTGAATTTCTTTCCGAAGTGTCTCGACAATTTTTAAGACATCGTCTATAGTTTGTGCAGATGATCCAGACCTTGAGACAGTTTGTACCTCATCTTCGTATGTTGCTACTGGTAGAGAAGCAGAGACAGGACACAGGTGTGCGTTAGACATGTCAAAAATTTTGTCTCCTACTTCCGCAAGTTTGTCCAGATCCTCTTGGCCAGTTGCTATCAGCACCGTGCACATATTTTCGGGAAGTCGATCGAAGAAAAGTGTGTGCATGATGGATGAGTCACAGCGTCCCTCAGAAAGGTGTCTCATATGTGCGAGGATAGCTGACGGCTTTTTCCCGGTCATGTCTTCTCCTCGTAGCATGCGTCTCAGTTGTGATTCTGGAGTGGGAGCAAAATGGTTCAAAAGTCGTCCTTTTAGGACAGCAAATTTGTTGTCTGTTGGTGGATTAGTTGCCAGGTCACCAACTGCTCTTAAGGTATCGCCTTCCAAGCTGACCAATAAGTTGGCATACCGATCGTTATCGTTGACAACACCTCCAAGTTGCAACGCCATTTCTACTTGATTGAGCCAGAGTTGAGGATACAATGAATTAAATTTCGGTAGACGAACGCGTTGTATTGCAGATAGACTTTGCCCTGAACTACCTGACGGAGATGATGATGTTGCGAAGTTCGTGGGAGCAAGATGTTGTGTTCCAGAAGTTCCAGCAGCTGTTACTGGCTGTTCAGTCGTACCCAGTTGTCGAATTTTGTTGAGCGAGTCGAATGCCTCCTGCGTCTCTCGCAACTCTTCACGTAGCTGCTCTATAATTTTTTTGTCTGCCTCCTCTTGTGCGCTAGTCATTGTTGGCTGGTGTTTATTTACTCCTGGAGAGATCGTTTTACCTTTTCCGTCTTCGTCAGACGTTTCTGAACTGGAGAAATCCAGTCTTCGGCCTTTCCCACTGCGTAGGGCATACGGCATGTACTGCCTGCTGTGTAAATCTCTTGTAAGAGATCACGTCGGGGTCACCAATTGTAGCGAATCACGTCGGGGTCACCAGTTATAGTGTTGATACTATAAAGTTTATTAATCTTTCTGTAAAGATATAAAATTACATTAAATGTTTTACAATGATAAAGTATTTCAAGTGTATTTGATTTGTCTTCGCTTGGCGTCTTGCTGCTTGTCTATCTCGCTTCCAATTGAGAATTGAGGTTATGTGTTTTTCATCGGTTGAATTCGAATTTTCCTTCTTCTGATGACAGCGCTGCCTATGACTCAAACGAGTACTTGCTTTTTCTCTCTACTTTGTTTTTCTCTCTATTTATTTTTCTCTCTACTTTCATCTGTCATACGCCACATACTCTTCCAAACAGTGCCATCTTCTTGGTGAGTGAGAACATGTACATTGTAGGGTTTGGGAAAAAATAAAAAAAATAAAGCAGCCGAAAACATGAACACGGCAATTTCTTAAAAGCTTATTTTATTAGGAGATAGAAGTGCTTGTCGTTTCGTTTATACATACACTGCCAACCACTAGATGAGGCCACAAATTTTACAATCGATTTTCGCTTTTTATAACTGGTGGAAGTTTTGTAGTACCCGGAAAAGTTTATTACCAGTTATTAGGTACGCATATGGCATATGTATACAATTATTACAATGCTAAAAGCTGCGAGAAAAAATGAAGTACTGTTTTGACAGCCCATACAGTACTGGAAAATGAAGAAATGGTGATTCACTAAATAATTGAAAACTTTTTGTAAAAGCCACTTTTGTATAGAAAAAATGTAAACAAAGATTCACTTGTGGATTTTTCTGGAGAGATGATTAGTTTTTTTCTTTTATTCATTGATTATGAATGTTCTTTGGGTCTTATTGTTTTAAACTAACGCACATTCAACAGGGTGTTCCGTACTTCGTGTATTATCCTTTAGGGTGTGATTCTTTTTCATATTCTAAGAAAAAATTGTTTTACAGTAAAGCCCATTTCTCAACTTTGACATCACTTTTTGACAATTAAAGAAAAGGCGTACCCTGACCTGTGTTAAATTCGATATCTCTGTCAATACTGATGGTAGAGACTTAATGTTAGACTATATTTTGTTAAAATAACAGCCTTTAAGATTAAGTTGAGCTTCCATAGGTTTAGGGTTGCCAGATTTTCAAGCAAACACCCACAATGAAATCCAAAAACGGGTTCTGGCATGCATTCAAAACGAAGGAGGGCGCTTTGAGCACTTGTTATAATTGTATTTGTATGAAATACATAAAAAAAACCACTTTAATTGACCATATTATTGTTTTATTTAAACAAACCTCAAAGCTAAATTTTTTTTTTTATTTTTTTTTAAATTTTACCCACTTTGTATTTTTTTAAGTATCATAAAATGTATGGATTTTTGAGTAAACTTAGTACCAAGTTTTTTCTTTATTATTGTTTTGTTCATCTGTAAAAAATAAAGAAACTCTATGTTTATCAGGCATTCTCTGCAAAAAAATGACCTCAAAGTCAAAACTTTGTGTTGGGAAGAAAATTTGAACACCACTTAAAATTGAAAATCTGGCAACCCTAAACCTATGGAAGCTCAACTCAAATACAGTCTTAAGGGTTGCTATTTTAACAAAAAATTAAGTCTCTATCATCAGTATTGACGGAGATATCGAATTTAACACAGGTCAGGGTACACCAAAGTTAGTCTTTTTTTAATTGTCAAAAAGTGATGTCAAAGTTGAGAAATGAGCTTTACTGTTTAACAATTTTTTTCTTAGAATATGACCAAGAATCACACCCTAAAGGATAATACACGAAGTACGGAACATTCTGTAGATTAAAGACTTGTTTGTGCTTTTGTGCAAATTTCTTTTCATGTTTTTAGATTAAAATTTTTTTTCAAAAGCACAGCTCGTTTATCTGTTTGCACTTGTCAACTTTTTGGTGGAATTTGAATTTAAATTTTTCGTTTCAACATTCAATAATAAATTCAATATTTACATACACATCAATTTCAATGAAACTTAAGATGCCTCGACCGACAAAACATAATTTTCTTTTTAATTTTATCAGAAAAGCGACAAACTTCGTACAAAATCTCAGTTAAGGTCTCCCACTTTAGTTCTACCTACCGCCGCTAAGCGTTGGTTACGGCATTGTTATATGGGGTAATAAAAAGCGAATAGAATTCAATGCTTCGAAAACACAGTGCTGTCATATACATATGTTTAAAGGTTAACATACCACCATTGCCATTATCCGTTAATTAATAATTTCTGCACCCAACAAACCGAAAAAAAAAATTAAATTAAATAAACAAATTAACGCCATTTCGTGTGATATAAAAAACTTGGTCGATGAAACACTTGGAGTAGTGAGCATCTACGCGAAGTGCTCACTGCTCATGTTGCGGACTCTTGGCCTAGTAGGTTCGGAAATTTAAAATTTATTGTTTTGTGTGGAGAAGGAAATTGAGTTTTGCCGCAGATTTTGTGTATATTCTCGTTTAAGTAATTTCAATCTGGCTGCGGTCATCAATTTGTTGCATTTGCAATTACTCAAAAACTAATTTAGTTTATTGCAATCTAAGGAAATTGCTAGCAAGTATTTGTTAGCAAGTATTATCAAGCAAAGATGACCAATCTTCAGGGGCAGCATGAGGTTGTTAAGAAAAGTCTGATTCAGTTTGTGAGTGGACATATACCAGAAGCTGATTTCAGTGTCGTAGATGAAATCGTACTTTCCTATGTAATATCAATCCTAGAGGAGGCATCTCAAGATCCATGTTTCGATGTTGAAGCTTTCACCGAAATTATGAGTGCTTATTTCTCAGAATTTTCCTCGATTGACTCAGGAGTAATTTGTGATTGGATATTCAAGCTAGAAAATGAACTCTCAGAAATGAATAAGAGTCGTGGTAGTGAAAATTCAGCTCTTCATTCATGAAGTCTTTCTGACATAATACCCGAAGCAAAGCTCCGGGCTCGTCCATCGTCTATTTCGGAAAAAGAAGATTCTGCTGGCCCGGGAACTGGAAAGCGTGCTCAACACCTATCAGAAACTAGTGATTGTGGTTCAACAGACAGCTCTGGTTGTAATTATTTCTTAGATGAATGTGAGGTTCTTTAAGAGATGTTCCCAGAGACATCATATGTTGAGGTTAAACATTGCATTGGAATTGCTAAAGGTGACATCGATAGTGCAACTCAAATACTGTTGCATCGCCAGGATACAGGACAGTCTTTAACCGATAAGTCCAATAACATACAAGGTCGTAAGAACAACGTTGTTGATGACACCGAACTAAAGAATCGTATTATTGCCAGATATTCCTATGTCGACAAAAATGCTGCCACTCGCGAATACAAGCCATTCGTACCAAAAGTCGAACCAAAAAAACTCGTTCGCTATCGTGATAGTAAAATTGTTTCCCTCAAAGGCGAACGCTACACCGAAATCAAACGCGACGAAGATGCTGAATTGAAAAAACCCAAAAAGCAAATTAATCCGTAACTAAAATTGATCAAGATCTATTTCAAATACTTCATCAAAAAGAACCTTCAAATAATATTACTAACATTATTGTCCCAAAATCTAATCATCATCAGTAATTTATTCAATGTATCATTGTGCATAATAGTAGTAGTAATTGTAGTTGTAGTAGAACAAGCTCAGAAAACACCAGCTATTCAAATCAGTTTGCTGCGCTCGCAGCAAAGCCAGTCAACTGCAGAATGTATCACCATCCTCGAATACAATTTAGGTAAAAAATTATTGATATCATTGCATCAATTTGATAAAATATTGTTTTTAGTTGGAAAGTTTGTTTATAGAAGTAATTTACCAGCGCCATGCTTATGAAACAATTTTCATATTTATTACAACCTCATTATGATCACATCTTTATTTGTTCGTTAATTATGGTTGTGTTCGTTTGGTGCGAGTCCCAAATGAGCACACAACACACTCATAGACGTTATATGTATTATTATAGCTCAAATCCTATGGACATTTTAAAAACGAAATTTTTTATTTTTTTTTTGTAAAGAATAACAGTTACTGATTTGTTTTTTCAAATGAAGCTATGCATTTCGTCCAACAACTGGCATTGAAACGAAAGGCTGGATTTGTATTGAAACATAATTGTTTTTGCTTTGAAGAGAAAGAAACGAATTTGCTATTACAGGCGCATAGGTATCTATGTTTTAATATGGTAACTATCTACAAGAAATTAATTTATAAACTATTTATTACTTAATAAGACACAATTATGCCAAAATTATGATGAAGCACTACCTTAACAAGCGGTATTATTAGATAAAGAATCAAATTTGTGAGATTTTGGTCTCCTCGGCTATCTTCTTAAGTTAAAAATTAACACACTTTCCCTAAGCTGACCGTTCGACGTACTGACCTTCGCGTCAGCGAAAGTCATTTAACAGTAGTTTATGTTTAAGTAGTTTTATGTTTAAGAATAATATATTTTTGATTTATATAATATATCATGAAATACCTAGCTTTAAGTTTAATTAAAGAGTAATTTCATTATGCTCTTTTCATCAGACTTTTTTTAAAGCATCATTGCTTTCAGTTTAAGGCAGTCGTCCCATTAAAGATATTTTGAGCGTTTGTTTTATGTAGTCAAAAGTTTTTATATTACGATATGGATAACAACATTGACGAAAAACTAAAATAACCTTAAATGTATGAAAACAATGTACTTTATTTTTGTGCCTATTTATTTATTTATTTTATTTATTTATTTATTTATGATACGACAATTGCATATTGTAGGACATTGTCCCTTGGTTATATGCTTAGTTACTTAAAATTATTAGAATGTACAACGATAAGTAGTAGATTGTATAAATAAAGAGCAAATATATGTATAAAAAAAAAAAAAAGAAGCACTCCGGGAGTGCCGACAGAAGTGAAAACAGAATTGAATTTTCTGTAAATATTTTAATGTACAGGAAAATCTTTTCATTGAAATGTTTCTTCTTAGTGCTTATAATAGAAATAGATAAATAGTGGCAAAATTTTATTCAATGTTTTATAATATATGTACATGTACATATGGAAGAACATCAATGAAACTTATGAGTTCACATTCATTCACATTTTCAGCTTTTCAATTATCATCTCATGCAATCATCGTATTCTAATAATGAAGTAATAGGCCTATGGTAACTAAAATAGGAAGCGGAAAATTTTAACTCGAATCTATTTAAATATATCGCAAAGACTGCACCAACTGTCGATTTATATTTCGTTGTATTAAGGCTGCGGTCATTCGTCATTGTTAAATTATATTCTTCTTTTAAAAATTAAAGGCGGAGTTGATGTTTAAAGTCACCATTCAAAATCATTGGCAAATCATCAAATCTCTCCCCAATTTTGCCGTGAAGGTGTGCAGAAGCGTATTCAGAATAAATAAATAAATTTTTATATAAAAACTGTCGTATTACACTTAAAAACGTATTCGGTGAAATATAAACGCCAACTATTATAACTTGCTGTTCATTTTCACAGTTGCAACGACAAACAGATAGATCGCCCATATCAAAATAGTACTAGACATACTAGTGTACCTCGTTTGCAAATTCATATGATTTGCACAAAAAATGGCAGTTGTATCTGACAACCATTTATAGATAGCTACTCCTGCTGCTGGACGATCGTGCCTTCTGAAACTTGCATCTAAATTGAAATCAGGAATATCATATATTTCTTCTTCACCCATGTGAGTCTCTGTTAAAATTAATACGTTAATTTTCTTAGCGATAGTGTCTATTGAGTAATGGTTTTCAAGCTATTTTCATGCAACCGTTTCAATTCCATCGATAAATCATCGCGATGAGTTGTTGATCTCTTCTAATTTGTTGTAAAAAGCGTCTCCTACTCTGTCATGATGAAATTTCCAGCTTCACTTATCCAGCCACTCTTCATTGTAATGGCAGTAAAATATTTGGTGCTTTTTATTTTTTCTGTGTTGCATAAATTTTTCTCCGTTTCTTCAATTGATTTCTTTCTTCTCTGTATTTCTCCGAGTTGGTAAGTACAATTACTATGTAATAATGCTATTGCATTCTTTTAAGTCATTTAGCAACATAAAAATTAAGGTGTCTCTTGGCTCAATGGTAGAGTCGTTGGGTATTAAACTGAGGGTCTCATGTTCGAATCCCGGCCGTGGCGATCAATTTTTATTTATGTTTTCACTTTAAATAAACAAAAAAATGCAAGTCATGGCTGGGAAACGAACCTGAGACGCTGGGCTGTGACGACTTTACATACGAATTACGATGAGCCAATCAAAAAATGGTGTCGGTCGCGAATTCATTGATTTACCCCCATCGCAAAAGTGCCAAACGCGCCTAAAGAAGTTTTCACTTCAAAAATAACAATTAAGTTCAATGAAGTTTTTTTTTTTTTAAACAAATCCATTTTAAAATTTAAATAGCTCATAAAATACCAAATAAAAGGAAAAAAAGCAGAAACAACTAGCTTTCATCAACCCAAAAGAAAAAAAAAAGCACACACACAAGAATCAGAAGTATCTTATACAAAGGTACCTAATACCATCCGCTTAAATTTAAAAATATTGATTGTAGATCGCATTTGACTCGACAGCCCATTCCAAAGTTTTACACCACGAATTAGAAAAGATGATGCAGCTCGAGCAGACCTGTGTCTAGGAATAGATATTCTATTCGAAGATGAATTCCTTAGAAAAACGATTTTATTAGAGCTAGATATACAGGAAGTTGTGATTTTGTGAAAAGTGGTAAGAACTCTTAGCTCCAAAAAGGCGGAAAACGATGTTCCCAAAAAAGATTTCGTAAAACCTGAAATATGATTCCTCCTCTTAATGCAAAAAACGTACCTGACGACATCATTGAAGCATATCCTTAATCTTGACAGTACAATACCAGTAGCACCAGAAAAAATTTCAGCACCATACAAAAAGTGCGGAACTAAGAGAGCCCTAGCAAGCTTAATTTTGATATGAAGGGGCAAATAAAATCATTAATATTGTAAAGTTTCCGCAAGATAAAATTAGTTCTACTTACAAGATTATTAACATGGGCTTCCCAAGATAACGTTTCATCAAGTATGACACCCAAACTCTTAACTTTGTTCTGGTAAGGAATAATAACATTATTCAACACAACCGGATCCAATATGTTACTCACTGATTCAAAATAGAACGCAATAGCCTGTGTTTTGTCTGGGTTCAGCTTCAATTTATTTTCTAAAGCCCAAGTGTAGACAGAATGAAGATCAGCATTAACAGAAATGATAAAGGAGGAAACACCACTAATTGGACAAGAAAAAAGTAGCTCAACATCATCTGCAAACAGATGAACAAGCGAAAAAGATGTTACATTTGGAAGGTAATTTATAAATATTGAAAACAGAATTGGGCCAAGAATTGAACCCTGGGGAACACCTGACTTAATTTCAATAAAACCCGAACTATTATCCCCAATACAAACATATTGAGATCGTTGCGATAGATAAGAAAAAATCAATTTACAGGCACAATTAGAAAAGGAAAAGTATCTTTTAAGTTTGAGGCAAAGACGAACATGGTTTACGCTATCGAAAGCTTTACTAAAATCTAAAAGTAACAATAGAGAAACATAATTTCGATCCATATTCATCTTAATAGTGTCGGTTAGATCAATTAGAGTTGAAGTTGTGCTATGATGTTTCCTAAAACCAGATTGATTGCAAAAAAGTAAGTTATTAGTAGTTAGAATTGCAATTTCATCAAAATCTAATTGGTCTGAAGTCAGATGGTACTTGTGGGTTAGATTTCTTGGCAACAGGTATGACTTTAGCATATTTCCAAGCTTGAGGAAATGAAGAAGTAGTAAGAACGGTGCTTATAATATGTAACAAATAATTAGATATCAGGGGAAAAATAATCTTAACGAACTTAATTGGAATCTCATCAAAGCCAGTAGCATTAGATTTGATAGAAAACAGTGCATTGAACAATTCATCAATAGAAACACAGCGAAAGGAAAAAGCATTACCAATTTCAGGTGCAAACTCAACTTCATTTTCACAAGCACTACTATGATTTTGAGAGAAATAAGCATTAAGAATCGAGGGATCCAGATTCCCAAGGTCCATTTTCTTATCATTAAGGCCAATAGAGTTGATTTTTTTCCAAAGAGTTTTGCTGGATTGAATATTTTCAAATTTCCGAACACCAAACTCCATTTTTAATGCTTTTATTTCACTCTTCACCTTATTTCTATATTTACAATATGTTTTCCATTTGTTCTCAGAGGGACTGTCACGATAAGCTCTAAAAGATAGGTCCCGTAAGTAAATAGCATTACAAACACGAGGGGAAGTGAGAGGGTTGACTTTTTTATTGGGTTTGATAGTTCTTGAAGGCACAACAGCATCAAACAAATACTTTAAGTGAGTGTTGAAAAAATCAACTTGAGTACTGGGGTCATTGGTACTATAAATAAGTTCAAAATCAATTTGAGAAAAAATGGAATATAGTTGATCAGTGTTAATGGAGTTGAAGTTCCTAATTTTAATTTCAAGATCAACCATTTCAGGAATAATGTCCAAAGAAACGAAAATAAAAGCATGCTTAGAAATAGCTGGAATCCAAAACTGATCCTTATATTTAACTGTGTCAGGGTCACTAACAATTACAAAATCCAGTAAAGAAGTACTGGAATGAAAATTATCGAAATGCGTGGGGATATTGCTATGAATTGTATGCATGTTACATATCTACTTAACAAGTTATTACAAGAAATCATTCTGTTACTATCCAATAGATTAAAGTTGAAGTCACCGCAGTGGCGTAGCTAGGAAATTTTTCGGGGGGGGTTATATGTAAATAATTGTATATAAGTAAAAGACATTGATAGTGTAATGTCCGATGGACTTGGCATGCGATATGCATTTTTGGGGCCATTAGAGACAGCTCATTTAAATGCCGAAGGAATGTCTAATTACTTTGATCGTTACTCGGCAACAATGTTTGCAGTAAGCGAAACCATGGGCCCAATACCAAAAATGGGGGGAGAAACTGGCGCTGAAATTGCAAAACAACTAGAAGCTATGGTGCCACAGGATAAATTGGCTGGGCTGAAAGACGTCTCTATCGTGACAATTGTCTTACCAAGTTGAGTATCCTTAAAAATTAGGTCAACAAAGGAAAATAAATGTTCAAAATTGTTCTCTTCGGAAATTCGTATTTTATTTACAAAAAATCACAATCATATACATATATCACAATCGGACTTTGCTCGGTAGTCTTGGGTTAGTATTTTGTTTTACTAGTTTTCTCTTAAGCCCTGTTCACACTGTACGATTAGTTGGACAAACTTAAGTTTGATCGACCAATGCTTGATAGTGTGAACCCTTCATACTACCGCTTGTCCAACTTGTTGGATTGTTTTCAAAAATTTTTGAAAATCTAGAAGTTGGACGGAGTGGAAGGGTATGTGACATAAAGTTGGACGACAAGCTTGATAAGTGTGAACGTAAACTACATCAGACCATCCAACTTCCATCAAACGAAGTCTGTCCAATTAATTGTACAGTGTGAACAGGGCTTTACTTGTTGAATAGGAATTGATTATTATTGATGTTTTTAACATTGAAAGTTAATTTGTGATTTTTTTTGTAGAAGTTTTAACGCAATTCACACACGGCCTAAATTGCCAAGCAAAAACAAGTAAACAATAATCAGAGTTAAGTCCTGCGCAAACCAGCGCGATTTGTGCGTGCGATGCGATTGCGTTAAGTCAAACCTCCATAAGATTACATGTATTTCATTTTGACAGAAATCGCATCGCACGACGTTATCGCACTGGTTTGCGCAGGCAATTACAGAGCTTCTTGGTTTTCCTTCTTGTTCTTTATTCCTCTAAGGTGTAGGACTGTAGGTCTCACGATGCGACTTTTTTCGAACAGCAACTCCTCATCAAGCTAGTGGCGGCGCTACTTCGGTTAGAGAGAATTTTTATTTTGCTGATATGATTGAACATGAACGTTGACTTATGATAGGCCAGTTCCACAAACAGAGAGTTCTGAGCCCTTTGAGATCTTTTTAATGCAATATAAAATCTCAGCTAAGCTTTTATTTTTTTGTCGGAGATTTCTGAGACGAAAAAATGTATGCACCGTTTTTCTCTCAGCAAGTTTGGCATTTATGTGTCATAATTTTCTTTGTACATTCTGATGATGATGAGTAAAAGTTTGAAAACAAGGACACAGTTGAAAAAATATAAGCCCTAAAAAGCTGAGAATTATGTTCCACAAAACTGTTTGCGATCCGTCAAAGTGACATTGAGCGCTCAGTGAGATTTTTCTTTGTGGAACTGGCGCAATAGATCAATGTGATTGAAGCATTGCATTGACTTATTATACATGGACTGCTAGTTGCATTAATTCTCCATACAAAAGTTTGATAACAATTGGGGTTTTTCTTTTTTAGTTCCGAACAGTGAACTGAACTGAGAACGAACAGAAAAGAAAAAACCCTAATGGTTGCACTTATTTTTAGTTACACTAGCCCGCCATATCGTACTCTTAACTAAAACACTAACGACATCTGCTGTGATTTAGCTAGCGTGATTATTTAGCAGTGTCAAGAATGTTTCACTAGTTTTCCGCTGAAATGATGTTCGCTAGTATCCTTTAGAAAAAGTGGAACCATCGTGAAGTTGGATCCTAGCGTTTCATGTTTAATAAATCAATGATTTTAATAAAAAGGAGCCCTACTAACACATTTCAACTGTTTTCTATAGTTCAATGTAGGCAAAAACACAAACATACATCTATTTAGATACTGATTTGCGAAAAACAAATTTGTATCAATAAAACAAAATAAAATAAAAAAATAAATGAAGCGTTTGAATGATAATCGACTGAAATATTTTCGGGGGGGGTTTTATCCCCAAAACCCCCCCCCCTACGCTACGCCACTGAGTCACCCAAAACGAAGACCTGGCTATATTTTTGAGTGAGATCAGTTAAAACAGTTTCAACTTTTGAAAATTCACCCTTTGGAAGCCTACAAGAATTTTACTATAACCACAGGAGATTTCCGCAAAAATAAACTCAAAACCGGGTTCAGAACATTTTAAAATTTTTGAGGGTTGAATTTGTTTGTCAATATTAAGTGCTACACCGCCACCTCTGACTGTTGGTCTGTCATTCCTATAAACTTGGTAACCGGAAATATCAACGGCCAGATCACTATGATAACTCTTGAGCCACGTTTCCGATACACCAATCATGTCTAAATAACTGGCACTTAGAATGGATTTAACTTCGTTGAGTTTCGAACTTTGTTTATTTAAGCAAAAGCTTTGGCAATTGAAATGGCCAATGTTAAGATAGTTTTTTCTATTTTTGAGCGCATTCTTGAGATAGCTGGAGTCACTTGCCTGTGCTCCAACAATCGAATCAGCCATCATTGAATGTTAAAAAATGGGTTATGAGATGAAAACTAGTTAGTTAGAAATAATGATGTTAGAAGAATAAGAACAGTTGGTACAATTTAAGTGTTTATTTAATAGAGAAAAAAAAAAAACAAAGAATCTGTTTGAATAGAATATTCAATACTCGATTGGCTTACTACTTTAATTCATAAAGGGCAAGGGTACCCGCCTCATTAAAGTAAAGAAAAGTTTAAGGAACTTACAATTTTAATATAAAAAGAAAATACATCAAAGTAAGAAGAAAGAAAAAATATAGAGAAGAAAAAAAATAAAAATAATAACAATAAAAATAAAAATATTCATCGACGCAAGGTGCGTTTTATATTGGTAACTCCAACTCCAGGTGATGGTTTTTGACTCGATGTACTTTTTGATGCTTTTAACTTTTTAGAAGACTTAGTTTTTGAGTCAACAGATCTATCAAGAACATTATAGTCAGGTTTAGATACCGGAACAACATGGTTGGCAATTGTAGAATTAGATTCAGTGTTGCCGACTATAGAGTTATAATCAGGAATATCAGGTTTAGAGTATATAGTTTTAACAGATCCATCATGATTTATAATTTTAAAGAATTTAAACCCAGAACTAAAAGATTTAATTTTCCTGTTTTTACAAGTTCAACACAGATCTTACGAACACTGTACATTTTTTTGTAAGATTGTCATTCAGAAAGAGTCTAGATCTATCTCTTCTATCAATTTATTATTGATGGTTTATCTATATCCTTTTTTTTGATAAAGTAAATCTTTTCAACATTCCAATTTCATAATAATATTACCGTTATTAACTTTTGCTCTCTATAAATTTTGATATTTTTGTAGCTATACCAAGTGTAAGTGAAAAGGTTGATTCTTCGAGGTTTGTCGTTAGGTTTATTACTTTCGAGTTGCACTCATTTCGCGTTACCCAATACACCTCCAAAGAGCTCTTAGAAGGTAGGAAGTGGTTTTATTTCCCGTTTAGATTTTGTCGAGTTTTAATGATAGCCCTTGTTAGAAACACATCTGCTCACGTTGTCTAGATCCCTCGGTAGATATATTTCATTTTTTCTTTGATTAATGTTATCCAAATGCTAAATTAATACTAAAAAATTATAAGAGAATAAAACTTCAGCCTATTAGTAGTCTTTCTTTTTGAGTTCGTAAGAGAAAACACGACCTGCTAAGAGGGATATATTCAGGGGCGTGCAGAGTAGCTAATGCGGTGAAGATGGTTTGACCGAAGGAAGGTTGTCGACCTGTTAGGGGGAATTCCTATTGAGCCAACGGATTCCCAAGGTGGGGTGGGTTTGGCATACTGCAAATACACCAGCAGTACCCTGAAGTGGTAATCTTCAGTCCGCGGTCAATTTCGGTGAGTTTATTGTTCGTCTAGGCCTGATTAATGTTTAGCGTTGCGGGTGAAGTTGTGTTTCGGGGGCAAGATCCCCCCCCATTCCGGCGAGCTAAGCTGAGCCCCGCAAGCAGGCCGCGTCCCCCGGAACGTAACATTCCTACCCATATCCGACCTTTCCGTTCCAAATTTCCTATAATTTCCTAACTTTTCCTACCCTACGACACTTCCGACCAGCCTACGATTGCTCTAGCCTCGCAACACTCATCCAACGTCACTGATATCAAAGACGATCTTCAAAAACTCAACAACTTCATCAGCGGAAAGGACATACGGGCTGATAGGTGGTGACTTCAACGCTCGACATACCCTATGGATGGAGATCACATGCAGTATTGAAGGAATGGCCATTACCAATTTGTTGGACGATAACAGCGAGAATCACAATCTCGTTGTTATATCTCAACCAAAACCGACCTTACCTAGGACACCGTCAACTCTGGACTTCGTCCTAGCAACATCTAACCTATTGCATGTACTGCCAGAGTTAACAAACTTTGTTTGCAAGCGGCAATACCCAGTGACTCCGACCACGAAGCGGTACAAATATCTATTATCCTTAATGAACCTTTTACTTACTTACTTTTGCTTACTTTTACTTCCAGGATCGTCGGCAAAAGGCTAGATATGCCAGAGAAGATCACCACCAACAGAGGAGAAGTATCATCATCCGAGGATAAAGCAGAAGGATTTGCCGAATTTTTTGAAGAAAATTTCGTGCGTCAACCCCACCTCCTGACCCTGCATTCCTAAATGATGTGGACCCAACCATCCAGCTGATTGAAGGAAGCACAATCGAAGAAACCGTTTTCAATGACGAAAACCCCTCATGTGATCCCAGTGAAGGCACCATTTTCACAAACCCAGAAGACATTCTAGATTTGATCCAAAGTGGGCCCCCAAAAAAATCAGCCGGGCCGGATAAAATTTCAAAACTCGTTTTAAAGATACTTTCTCAGACAGTGATGATCTTTCTCCGTAAAGTAGTATTGGTGTGCTACCTTCAGATTTTGCAGTCAGTTCTGAAATTGAAGACGCAATTTTTACGTATTCGGCAGTGCTACCCGAAAGAAGTAGGTACATCCGTCGTCAAAGCAGAACTTGAAGTGTTGAAAGCAGCTATGACTATCTCTTCCCTTCGTCCAAAATCTGCTTTGGAATGCTTTGATAGGTGCGACAAAAAATTTTATCCAACTATTTACACGTTGCTACAGATGTTGGCTAATATATCTGTTTTCACTCCACCAGAAAGGACTTTTTCAAACATACGGAGACTAAAAAACTACTTGCGGAACACAACGAGTGAAAACAGACTGAACGGTTTGGCTCTTATAAATATTCACTATGGGATAGATTTTGACGTAGATGAAGTAGTGGATATATTTAAAAAGAAAAACAGAAGATTGTTTTAATAATGCATAATGTAATCTAATGAACCCTCTTTTTTTTATATAATATAAAGTTTATTTATTTCATGAACTTCCATTAGTTTTATTTTCTAAAACCCCTCCTGAAACTTAAACCTGGCTACGCCCGTGGTTTCTGGACAGAGTACCTCAGTTTTTTACTTTTATTTCTCAAAACTAAGAAGAAGGTTTTCAACCCGGTTCCTTCCTGTGTTTAGCTTAAGAGAAAAGTGACTCAATAAAATTGAGTTTTTTTAAACTTTTGACTTTGAGACTTGATTACTAAAAAACTATTCACTCAATCAACTTGAACTTAAATGTTTATTAAAATATTAGCTTTCAAAAACGATATAGGTATTGGATGGTAGTAGGTGGCTCAATTTGTTTAAACGATTTTTAGAAAAATAAGTAAATTTTTTATAAAACTGTCCCTCCCGCCTGAACGAAGTTGATAGACCCACCCTCCTCCCATTAGGTTTTTTTCTTGACTTGACCCAACCTATCGGACCCAAGCTTTTGACGAACCGTAGGCAAAACACCCTGTATTAAGGTTAGAAAAAGAAAGATGGCTCTGTTTTAGAATTTTTCCAACTTACGGTTTTCGCTCATGTCTCCCATCCTTACCTATAGAGCAGGAATTTTGAACATTCCAACGAATAGGTGCATAGTAGCCTCTATAATATCTACTTACAGTCCGCTATAACGATACGCAGAGACACTGACGCCCACAGAGTAGAACCAGAGAGTCAACACCGGGTGATGATGTTGTGCCATTTTCTAAACAAATTGAATTCGCCCGACAACCCACGATCGAGATTAATTGCCGCCATTTTATTTTAAGTTGGTTTCAAAACAATTAACAAAAGTGAGCTTTCGATATTCTTGGGCTAGTCACTGTGAAAACCTTATTGAAAATTTGCGTAATAAAAATGTTTGCGACCAAAGTGAAGACGATACACAAAAAAAAATGAAACTCAGTTTTATCCGATTGATGCAGCCATTAATCCAAATATCGAATGCTTTCTTGATTTCACTTCAGAAAAAATTTGAGAGGGTACTTTGCTGACTGTCTGTCCAGACGCCCGCAACCTCCCCCTTAAAATTTTTAAGACTTTTATACTCAGTCATCTGACAGAGCTGAACTTATATAGTAGTTTGATGAGACTGATGAAACATCATTGCGGTAACGTCAGAATATACACATTTGTTTGCTAACGCAGTTGTACTTTATTGAGTTACACCTACACACGTTGCAATTTGTGGGTGGCCAACAACTTGGACTTTTTTGGGACCCAAAACCAACAAAGGCAATCCTACACATCACTTTTCATATAATAAACATTTTGTTTATTCAATTCGAATCTCAATGGCATTGATGATGACTAAAAGTGCTTGTGAATATGAGCATACTTAGAATTTTGTTACATTTTATGTTGGGCGTTCAACACCTCGAAGATGGATGTTAAAACAGATAGATACAAGAGACTCATTGAAGTCGAAAGGCGAAAAGGGTACATAAATGGGTAGCATCTCGCATGGACTTATTTTAGCGTGCAGACTGAGAGACAAGCGTAACCGACAGTTTTCGATTTCTCTTCTATCGTAGTTTTGTGACTGATTGCGCAACTTTACATTTTTAAGCAGTTGGTCAAAAGATTCGCACAGTAGTGGAATCCTATCTGGAAAAGCAAATCGGGAGCTGGAGCATCAATTAGGCCCGTTATTTGTTGATAAAAAAAATACAAGATCATTGCTGATCCATCTTTGAGAAAGTGGTTGAATATTTAAAAGTGCAGATCGAAAGGATCTTCTCAGAGGAGACTTTTAAGGACAATACGTGTGAATCTTCGTGGAACGGCCTCAATACGAGATTTATGAAGCACACTCAGCTTTATAGGGAAAGTATCACTTAGGGGTCGTTAAATTCTTTTGCCCATCTCTTAATAAACTTGGAGTGCGAAACTGGAGAGAGCTCGCCCGGAATCGAAATCGTTATAGAAGGATGTTAGTTGAGGCCCAGGTTCACCCCGAACTGTAATGCCCACCTAAGTAAGTAAGTATCTCTTAATAAAACCAAGCATTGAATTTGCTTTGCTTGTAATGAAGTTGATGTGTTCATTGAATTAGAGGTTAACACTAAAAAAGAACACCAAGTTCACGGAAATTTCAAACTGTAGCTAATGATTTCTGATGAGATATTGAATAATTTTAAATACCGGGATATACTTTTGCGTGAGAACGTCGCCGTCGTACTTTGACGCTTGGAAAAGGATTCAAACTAACACCGCTTTGGGACACCATTTACCAAAACTGTCGGTATCTTTTTTATTATAAATTGCGATCTGAAACATTTTATAACAGGCTTAAAAAAGTTCATGTCGTTAGCAAAAATTAGAATTTCACTGCATGAAATTCAATAAATTACGCCATTTATTGCAAAAATGAAAAGCAAAGGACCAATGTGCCTCCCTTGTGGCACACCAGGCAAACCTTTGAAGGGATTTGAAAAGCCGTTAGAAAATTTAACTTGATAAGACCTATTTTTTAAGTAGGAACTTATCCAAGCAGTACTGGAGATAGTCCAAACGCTTTAAGCTTATTTAGTATACCTAGTAGTATATATGGGGAGGTTGGTCGAATGGTTTAGAAAAGTCAGTGTAAATGCAAATTAGTTCAAGTGCATTGAAGCATTTGTGGTCAAGTGAAACATGATTAGTAGCCGTGTTCTTTGCATGAGTCTGATTACAGACTATATTCCTTGCAAGGAAGGATGATCCTTTACAGACTGCTTATTCTAGATTCTAGATTATTTATTAGTTTTCAAACAGCACTAGATTTGTGTGTACAATACATGTAATCAATTTGGACATGGCTTTGTCGTCTGCCGATTGACATAATTTCTATTTTATAAATACTTATAATACTTATTGCTTCTATCGCTGGTTTCCTGTTTTTTCTTAAAAGTTTTCATTTATTATTTTTTCCCGGTAAGCTAGAGCTATTCTACAATAGTTTTTTAATTTCTTCACATCCACTTCATTTAACAAAAGAGGAATACCATCTTCGTCTAAAAAGTCTACGCCGAAGAAATATCTTCTTGTCTTTCTTAGTGTTGGGCATTTTCCCAAAAAATGAACAACATCTTCTCGAACTCCTTGGTTACAAATGCTGCATATCACTGGTAGATCCTCCCGGTGTGGTATATAATTGAGTTTGAAGCTCCACTCTTAGCTTAACCATCCATGAAGTTTGTTGGATGCTATATTCGTCTCGGAAGTAGTTTGATTCCTTCAAGTTGTGGTTAAGCACACTATACGTTGCTCTGTGAACCGAGCTTGACGCTTCTCTGAGGATGGTGGCGCAACAGAGCGAGGAACCCCAAGGCCTAGCGCATTTCTCACAACCATTGCCTTGTGAGGGAATGGAGGAGACCTACAATTTTCTGCTGGTGCCGAAAGGCTAATCGAGAAAGTGCTTTTCATGGCAATGAAATTACTAACGGAAGACTTGTCGATTCCTCGCGAAAGGCGATACCCGTGGAAAAACATTTTTGCCTCTGTTGGGATTCGAACCACGAACCTCTGGGTTAACAAACGGACATGCTAACCATCACGCCACGGATACCACTTCTTATAGTAACTAGAGAATATTTAACAAGAGCACCAGCTGGCTGACTCTCTAGTCTAACAATAAAGGTGGAACAAGTAATTTAAAAAAGGAAACAAAACTACCTGGAACATTTAATAAAGCTTTCACTAGCAAAACATCAGTCGGAAAGAGCTCAGGTCTAATCCGAGACATAAAAATGGATCTATGTTTGGGGACAACTTCCCATTAGGGTAAAAGATTGTAAGGGAACAGTTCCCGAATAGCTACTTACTGGTGGGTGATCTATTTTCAACAATATCAACTACATCAGTTTGTTCCAATAGGCATGAAACGCTATTTACCGTTTTAGAATTTTATTTTTTTTTATTAATAAAAGAGGAGCCTTATGCTAATCTGGAGAACTCAGACCTAATATCCAGTCCATTGTACTACCAGATTAGCAGTCTTCCCTTTTTTTTTGTGTTGCAGTAGTTGGAAATAAGTTGTTAGTCATTTCACATATATAACCTCAAGGGCGGCGTCCATATGAAACTGGGAGGCTGAAAGAAAAGTAGATGCCCAGAGCGGTATTCGAACCCACGCATCCGGCCTCTCTACCAAACACTCTACCACTGCACCACGGCCGCCCTCCTAAGTTTAGAATTGCTTATCACATCAGAGTCTTGTGCTTTGCAGGAGGGCTCTTCTTAGTGGAAGCAGCGCCGCCGTCAAGGCTTCTTTTGGATCCCCTATTCTAAATGGAGACAGGGTCAATATTTCCTGACGGTGTGGATTGTTCACTTAATTCTACATTAAGCAAATTCTATTAAGCAAACTTTCTTGTCTGTCTGACAGGTTTGTAAAGTGTTTGGAGAAGCTATAGTTACTGAAAAACAGTCCATTTTTACGAACCATACAAGCGTAGCTTACGATCGGGGCAATCGGAATCAGCAATCAGACTTGAACACAGGGAGATATGCAAGCTCGCAAGGAGCCGCAAATGATGCTGTTCTAACAAAGTCTTTTGAACGTTGGAAGGCTGAATTTTTTTAAGGCCTGTCATTTTGAAAAAAGGGTGTGAAAGCAAAGTAAATTGCGTCTGTTGATGTCACATCACAAATGAATTTAATTAAAGGAAGTTTTCTTTAGTTTATCTTAATAAATTGAGAACCAAAGCAAAGTGGAAATGCTTAAAATTAAAAAAGAAACTAGTGTGATGTTCAAAATATAGATTTGCTGTTAGCTTTGAATTTCTAGAACATTGCGATCAGAGACTAGCGCACAGGAAGTTTTACGAGCTCGACAAGAGGACAGGAAGCTAATGAGCACAGAGGAAGCTGATATTTGCCGTGTTTTATTCGAAATTTCTATATTCACTTCACTTGCGAGTCTCAATAAAACGATTTTTTGGCTATATTCACTTTCCAAGTTCACTTTCCCATAAACGCCATTTACCAGCCATCCCTGTTGTTCATTTCGGTAAGTGATTTATTTTTGTCCACTTACGCTATTCACTTTAGAGTTGTTGTTTTTCTATGAGCGATGTTTTGCGATGTTTTGCTGAAGTTAATATACATTTCCAATAAAACCCGTCTATTACAGGGCGTGAGCACAGTTATCTATGGAACTGGTGAACACATAGCTCTTCTGATCTTACAAAGTCTCTCAATTCAAGGAACTGTAAAGTGACAAAGGCCGTTAAAGGAAATTGGTTTTCTGAATATGCATTAAGCGGTGTAAAGTAGGTGACAGCCTCAAACAGCGATTGGATACAGGCTTAAAGTATACTCCACATAAAAAAAAATTTCTATCCCGCAGCAGAAATAACTGTAGACGGATTTTTGGCGCTACCAGGCACTTGTCTCTTGTTTCTTTCGTGGCAAATGAATCACATTTCGTAGACGTTAACAAAGCAACGCAGTGGTAATTAGGCCTTTTTAATAGGAAAGTATGCTCAAACATAAAATTTCTTCCTACTTCTTGAGTGATACCTGTGGAGTAATGGTTAGCATGTTTGCCTGTTACGTGGTAGATCGAGTTTCAAGTCCTAGAAACCAAAAGTCGCTTGCCCGTGCGTATCGTATCGCCTTTTTCGACGAACTAGCAACTCTTCCGAGGGTAATTATATTGTCATTCAAAGGGCTTTTTAACTTCGACGTTCAGAATTGGCATAAAATTGTAGGTTTCCGAAATGCGCTATGCCATGAGGTTACTCGAGCTTTGTTGCGCCACCCTAATTTATTTAGACTTCTTCTCTTGACAAAAAACATCCCCTTAGTTCTTCCCTCAGAGGCCCCAGCAACTTCTCCAATCGTCGATATATACAGGATAGCATGTCTGTTCTGTGCCAGTGTAGCTGTGTAGCCTTGTCATTTGCTTTAGATAAATTATTTGATTAATTACAAAATATTTTGCAAGTTTCCTTGTCTGACTGACAGGTTTATAAAGTGTGTGGCGAAGCGAGTTACTAAAAAAAAAAAACAGTCCACTTTTACGAAGCATACAAGCCTAGCTTATGGTCAAATCGTTGACGTAGGGTTGTGGGTTGAAGCTATTAAAAGTTTATCAGAAATGACTCCATTTAGGAAGCAGTACAATTCTTTCTTCTAGACAGCAATGTTTGATATTGGTACATATAGTTTTTAATTCAAAGAGCGATCGGAGCAGTCAAAATCAGCAATCAGACTTGAACACAGGAAGATATGCAAGCTCACAAGGAACCGCAAATGATGTATGCTTACACATAAAATTCTTACCTGAACAGGGTTACTGCACCGATTTTATAAATTATATTACATAACATAAATAATAATAGAAGAAATTTTAACCAACACCGTTTTGCTCAAATGAACCATAAGCTCAACACTTCACTAACTAAATCCAACACTTAAACATATGTATGTATGTGTACATTTGTACTAAAACTGATAGTTTACAACTACATATCTATTTGAATAACACTTTAAATTTCTTAAAAAATAAACTCTACACAATTGTTTTATATTTGAACAAAAAGTAAGCCCCACAGATATACATATAAAACAATTCGAGTTAAAAAAATATTACTACACTTACCTGTCATTATTTGATGAAAACTGTTCAATAAAATTTAGTCCTATCGTATTCCAACATGATCCGACATGTACCGACATGTTCTGCCAAGTGTGCAAATCGTCAATGGCGAGGAAACGATGTTAGAGAAGAGTCAGGGAAATATTATATAATACCTTAAAGTTAAAATAAAATAATAAAAGAAATTAAAAACACCACGAATTTGTTCAAATAAAGTAGGTACATACAAATATATAAACTTTCTTTTACGTTAACAATTTACTTTTCTTAAGACAATAATTAAACTCTCCACCTAATTTTTATCTTTTTAGAAAAATTTAGCACGACCGACGTAGAACACTTCGATCGACCAATCACGAGAAAACAAAGATCAGAACTGACTGTGACAAAGAAGAAAGAAACAAGAAAGTTCTGCAAACAGGTTTCGTGCTTTGTTCAATATTCAATATGAGTGCTCTCTGCTATCTTCTCAACAAATTCAAATGGCGGCAATTAAGATGAGTGAGAGAGTGAAACAGCAGACAAGGCACAAGAGACAAGACACATTAGAGCTGAGCTTTATGATTCGAGCTTATACATAAAAAACAAACCTGTTCCGTGAACTTGTGTCTTAAGCTGAGAGTGGGAGAGCAATTACCAGGAGCACATAAATAATACCAAATACATCGATAGGGACTGCTCCGTATTGCATTGGGCATTGCTTAATCAATTGCATTGCCACAAAATTTCAATAAAAATTGAAATCAAGAGTTGGATTTTTGTGATAAAAGAGGATAACATAATATGTAGTTAAATTTCTAGGATTTAATTTTCCTTAAAAAAAAAACTTTACGTTTTTTTCTTTATTCTTTATTTATTTACTTTGATTTACAAACGGGCAGTGATTCTGCCTTCCCAAATACAATTGACAAATGTTCATTACATTTTTTACCTTAAATACTTATTTCTAGCTTACTAAACAATACTTCGATTTCCATGAAATCGATGGAATACTTAAATCTAGCTTAATTGACAATTTGATAAATTTCATATTTCATATTTCCCAATTCTAAGAAACCATGAAACTGGTGTCGATGGCCAGACACCATGTCAGCGATTTTCCGTGAGAAGCGAATTGCAAATAACTTTGCGATGTCGTTAACTTGTACAAGTACATAGACTGGAAAATTACTTCTTCATCATTAACAAGAATTTGGAATCCGTAGGATGTGGCTTTGCTCGTCCTCTAGAACTGAAAAGATCTCACTTATTTCTTTAAATATAGGGTCCCGGTTCTTTAAATCTTTCTTTTTTACGGGCGAAAGAGTGCTTTCGTTTTTCAAGCAAACTGTGCCCGAAAGCGGAAGGATTCTTTATGAAAATATTGATTCAATCTACCCTTTGGCAATGGCAAAAAAAAGACTCACTCATTTCAAGGACTGTTTGGTATTCAATTGATTTCCTTCTTTAAATAAATACTAAATTAATGGGAGCGGGTCAAAATTCTTGCTTCAAAATTTTGCTTTTCAAAATTCTGGCTTTTAAAAAGAAAAAATTCTGCTTTTTTCATATTATTTTTTACTTGCAGAAGAACAAAAACAAAGTAGGAGAGCGACAAGAAAGTAAGAGTTTGCAATTATTATCAATATTTTCTTCCAATTATAAAGAAAAAGATGGTGTAGAAAATGTTAAGCGCGCTTTATACTCTTTCTTTTTTCCTTTATCCTCTCCCCATGCTTCGTGCGCTTAGTTTCTGTTTTGGGCACTGATAAGCTCCTTTCGTAGTTCTCTAATTAATTTATAGACACCTGCGTGGCTACGGGCTAGGGCAACTATTACTTTAAGCCGACGCGACGATGCCAAGCCTCTTTATTGTTTTGCATTCTTGGGAATGCATGTCTAGTTTTATCACAGTTTTATCATAAACTAACTGAATTATGTAATTCTTTTGAATAGGAGAGCGACAATGAGGAACTCAAAAAACTGCTTTTCTACTTTGAAATTCTTTAGAAAGCAAGATTTATCAGTAATCTGCCAATTATAAAGAAAACGAAATTCATACGGATCTAAATTCAAACCTTCTTTTTCTTTATAATTTGACAGAATATTGATAATCAGAATTTTAAAAAGCAGAATTTTGAAAAAAGAATTTTGACCCCAACCCTAAATTAATACTTAGCGTGATAAACTCAAATTCTTTTTCAACTTTTTTTTCGAGAAATGAATACTTCCAGGGCTCGGTTTTATAGTGCTATAGATAAGGCACACTGATCTTATTAATACCAGGAGGCAGGAGAGTGTTAGCGTTACTGATGCCGTGAACGCGTGTCCATCATCGCAATACGAACTTTGTCAAAAATATTGCTGTTGCTGGAACAAGTGTTTGCTAATTTATCCGAATTTATCGACTTCCCGGCGAGTGGCGGCGTTCACATCATTAAACGTATCGTGCACCTAACTATGTTGTATTTTGCATTTCCATCTTTGAACTTTAAGAGCTGAAAGCAGCCTACAATTGAAACCTGTTGACCATTCTCCATTCCTAACGCCGCCGTAGATAGGCTGTAGACGAAAAAGGATTAGAAATTCAACAATTGATCTCTACTTCCATACTCATTCGTAATACTTCAAAGATGGCATTGAGCAGACCGCTAAAGTCAATTCGAAGCGATATGGTCGAATGATAACCGATTTTTTGAGACGATGATGGCGGCTGGTGGTGCGGCGATTGAAGGTACTGACTTGGCCGCCAGGTGGTTCCATTAAGACGGGACAAAGAGCCTCACAAAATATTAAATTTTCATTGACTGGATAGGGAGAAGTATACATTGTATCTACAGTTGTGTTCACAGCTCTACCTAGAAATACCACCCATGCCATCACGGCATAACTAGAAACGACATCGCCGATGTGTTTGCAAGGATCTTAGACAGCTTTCTCTGGACCTGGACCAGCTTGTGACCCAGCACCTAAATCTCTTCAAACATGATCACTCTAGCTAAAATGCCATTTATGTGTGCAGATGCTGCGCAATATCGTACGACTTGGTTTGGGCCTTTTATCAAGAGCAATACTTGATACGATGTCGTTTCTGGTACATGTAGGTGCGGTCACGGTCATCTATGAGGATTTGACTATGTTTACTCAAGTGCCATGCATTGGCTATGTTTTGCTTGCCGTGGGAGTATGTTCTTGTACTTGATACCTTTGTCTGCCGTTTTTCTCATATAAACTTTTGAATGTAAAGCATTATTCTGCCGTTTGCCATCTTTGTTTGGTTTATTCATTTCTATTGACTTTAGGTCATAGAATGGACCTACAACTACAACCCATAGAAAACAAATAAATATTCCACAAACAAGTTAAAAAAGAACATACCTACTATTCCTCGTTTTATAATAAACATAGTTTTCAACCACACTTTTGACTTGAAAAACATTTTAAAACTTTTTTGCCCCTTATAATTTATTAATTTTCATTCACTGATCACAATCAAAACAACCTTTTCTGATACAGCACCAGTCTTAGGCCTTTGTCTGTGTGCCGTCTTAGGCCTGTGGGAGAATTCCGTCGATTGTGTCTGTGAAGGACTAAATTTTATATGTGTATATATTTTCACACATTTTATTTCAAACATCAATAGGCGGGAGTGAAAAATTAAAAGCAACACAAAATAGCACTTAATTCCTGATTGTCCACTGAGGGCGATCATTTTTAAGCCAATTCACGTCGGTCCCATATTAAATTGTATGAGTTTTCATTTTTTCAAATTCTGTTTTCAACATCTTTGGATCACATCTCACATCGTCAGATCACTTTAAGGGATTTCAATCAGATTCCATTGGCCTGCGGCAACAATAAATAGCTTTATTCTCTTTGTTAATTAAATTATAATTCGGCTTTATTCGTTGTTTTTATGAAACTCAAAACAGAAAAAAAGCAATTATGATGCCCAAGACAGAAAGTCGTTCAAATTGAGTGATTGGCAATATGGAAGATTGATTGGAAAGATAAAAGTTTTTGTAGTTTGGGTTGTTAATTAGATTTGTGCAGATATGAGACTAAGGAAGTGTTTGGTTCTGTTTAAAGTTCAATGAAAAAACAAATTTCATTGATATTAATTCAACCGACACCAGTTTAGCAGAAGTCATACTTTCCGTTTTTTTTTTTTGTTTTTTTTTTTTTTGTTTTTCAATACTCTGACTGAATTAGGGTTCGTTGCTAGACTCTAAATTGTTTGTCAGTCGTCTGTAAGTGATTTGAGATATAGTACAGAGCACCAAACTATGAGGGTTCTATGTCCCTGCAGAGCTTTGAGCAAAACAATCCGCATTTAAAGTGAGTGTAAAAGTAAAGGCGTACGTACCACAGCTTATTTTGTTTCATACAAGCTACGCATTCTGCTTTCTATCTAAAAAACGGGAAGCCAAATTTTCAATCGCAATTTTCACCTTGTAAGGATCACGCTCACGACGAATTGGCAAGTCCTCCGGTAGTAAATTCACTGCCATGAAAAGAGCTTTCTCGATTAGCCATTCGGAATCGGCATAAAATTGTAGGTTCCCTCCATTCACTCTCAAGGCATGGTTGTGAGAAATGTGCTAGGTCCCGGGGTTCTCCGCTCTGTTCGCACCTCCGCACCTCCCTATGTATGTATGTATGTATGTATGTATGTATGTTAGTAGTCATTTGCGAGAAAAAACACTGAGAGTAGCTCAGACACCACTCTGGAGACAAGTGCGTGGTCATTTGAGATATAAAGAGCTGAGAATAGCTGGTAGCTCTCTGGTCACTCCTGAGCCCTGAGTGGAGTGCGGTGCGTGTCCATTTTAGAGAAAATACCCAGGTAATTACTCTCCGGCAACTTTCGAAAGATGTGCGCTGTCAATTGGATAAAAACACTGCGACAGCTTTCAGGCTACTCTCGAGAAAAGCGCGGGGTCAGTTGAGACAAAAAGCACTGAGAATCTCTGGTAACTAGCTTTAAGGCCACTCCTGAGTGAGGTGAATGGCAATTTGAGAGAAAAACACTGAGAGTAGGTTAGGTTAGGTGGAAGTGGCTGTCAGCCAATAATACATTGCCTGACACACTTAGGCCGCAAGGGCCCATTGTGATACCACAGAGATCAGCAAGTTAATCACCTACTGATTTTAGGGTCTATGTAAGCTAAGTCGCTAGTATCATCGAAGAAGAATTCACCGAGATGAGTTTTCCTCCTATGAAGTAGTGTAGGGCATGAGCAAAGAAGGTGTTGAACGGTTTCTTCCTCCTCCTCGTCCATGCAGCTTCTGCAGAAATCATTGGAAAACACACCAAGTCTTTTGGCGTGTCTCCCTATTAGACAGTGTCCCGTAAGAACACATATGGTAGAACCTAGATACAGGCGGTTCAGGGCTAACAAACTCTTCGAGCGTTTTGAGTATACACATGGCCAAACTTTTTTGGTTGCAAGGCAGTTATTACTCTCAGTCCATCTAGTGTTTGTTATCCTTGAAGCGTCTTGTCTAAGTAGGAGTTTACATGTAGCGATAGGTACACCTATGTTGTTCCATTCTGAGCGTAGGGAAGTTGTCGTGCCCTTTTTGGCTATAGTTCGTCTGCCATACAGTTGCCTGGTAAGTCCCTGTGCCCTGGCACTCATGAAAGGTGAATGTTAAACTGATTTGACATCTCCCTCAGAGACATCTGACAATTTTGGACCGTGATGGATGTTGTAGAGACCGAGGCAAGAGATTTAAGGGCAGCTTGGCTGTCTGAAATGATTCGAATATCCGTGGAGGATATGACGTTTTCTTTGAACCAAGGCAGCACCTCCTTAATCGCCAGAATTTCCGCTTGGAACACACTACAATGATCGGGTATGCGGAAGAAAAGACTGAGGTTCAGTTTTTCTGAGTAGATTCCACTTCCCACACCTTCGCTGGTTTTTGAACCATCGCATAGGTGTAAAAGTGTATTGCTTCATTTTCCAAAAGAGTGCCATTTTCCCAAGCTTCTCTTGAAGGTACACTGAACCAAATATTAGGAGTGAAATCAACTAAAAGTTTTCGTAACATTTCAACTAAAGCAAATTGCGAAATTGACGAATATTTGTAAATATTTTATTCAAATAAACAAATTCATTCGTACAAACAAGAAAATTTATTCAAATCGAATAATGTCTGTATGTAGCATTTTGATTGAAGAAACAAACGTTGAATTGATAAAATGAATATTGAATTTGCAGATCTTTCGTCAAAATTTATATTCAAGTCAACAAAACATTCATCAATTTAGGTAATTTTTCCGTTAATTTTTTTTAATGTCAATTAAATTGTAATTGTAGAATTTTAGTTCAATCAACAGACTTCTTATTTCTATTGACTAAGAAAGTATTCAAATTAACTATTTCTTTTTTTCAAAATGATGATTTTTCGTTAAAATTTTAACATTTTTTCTTCATCGTTTAGGGATTCTTCCACACAGCGAAACATTCCTCAGTTGGAATAAATTTCTTCAAAATAACCTACTTCTTTCCTGTTACTATCAAAGTATGTGTCCCCTGTTTCTTGTGTGTTGCCTCTCAGTTCAAAACTACACTGCGATCCAAAGTATGCAAACAACAAAAAAGTTATTCAATTCGAAGATTTTTTGTCAATTCTTCGTGACAATCTACTATACTAATGAAACATTCGTTAGTTTGAATAAATTTGTTCAAAACTACCTACTTCTTTCTTGTTACTATCAAAGTATGTGTCCCTTGTTTCTTGTGTGTTGCGCGTAAGTTTAGCTACAAATTTTCCATTCGGTTTTGTGACTTTGAAAAGATCGGTTCATTCGGTTGTGTTGTGTAGAGTATTTTAAGTTTGTGCCCCATTGACCAGACGATAATAAAATATTTTGAACAGAAATAAATAAAAGGTGCTGATTCGCAGATTTTGGTGAGTTATTAAGTTTTATTTTCTACATATAATAACCAGCACCTTCAAACTGTTTTGTTGTTGTTTGAAGGTGTAAGACAATTGGCTGGTGCTAGTAACAAAATTTCTAAATTTGGTGCTTAATAATATTAATGTCAATTTGAACTCCTATTGAAAGACAATTGTTCTTGGGCAGAAACTGAACATCTTTGGACTGCGACAAGAAATGCAAGACTTGCGGAGGTGGTCAAAGCGTGATCCACAGAGGAAATTCTTAGAAAATGGCAACAATATAAAAAACCATTGGGATTTAAATTGGTAAGTGAACTAGAATTTATCCAACTGTTAATTACTATAAAAGACTAAGTCTTAATAAACAACATTTGTAATTAGTAATAAATTTAAATTGAACATTTGTAATTAGTAATAAATTTAAATTGAATTGAATTGATACTCGTAAAATTACAGTACAGAAATAGTAATTTAATAATGTAACTCCAATAATTAATTATTTATTAATGAATCGATCGTTTTCTGTTTGATTTATTTCTTAGATTGATATTGATTTTAAACAGCTCTTCCCGAATACCAGTAGTTTGGTTCTAAAATTTGATGCTTTTTCAAATAAAATTATGCCAATTTTTTCGGAGAAAGGAAAGGACCCCAACTCGAAGTCATTGTTCTCCAAAATGAACGAAATGCAGCATTTGACCGAAAGTAAGTTCAATTTCCGAAGGAAATTTTGGTCTATTTCGACGGAATAAGGTATAAAGTGAATACCGTCGTTTCTGCATAAGATATATGTTTCAAGATATATCAACTATTTAATCTTGAGTACCCAGTGGAATCTGTATTAGTTTGGACTTTCATCCAAAAAAAATTTTATGACTTAACCACAAAATACGAGCAAGTTCCGCAATTAATAGCTAAATTGAATCTTTAAAAATTACTTATATTCATATTATTCAAATATACATCTTAATTAAAAATGTAAATATAAAATCTTAAAAAAATAAAATAATTTTAACATATTTTCCTGTTGTCCTTATTGATGTTGTCGTTATCACTTTCAAGGTCGAATCTTCTTTTTTTCAGCAGTCCAAGGTTGTTAACACGTTTTATTTGTTCGAAACGAAATCAATCAATTCAATAAATTACAGAAGCTCAATTGAATTCGAATCAAACAAGTTACGAGTAATCTTCAGATGAAAGAAAAAAAATCGTACCATCAAGAAAAAGAATTGTTAATTTGAAAAATGCACTGTGAAAACAACAAAAATTTTCTGTGAAAATGAATATGCTTTTGTTGAAAACACAACACCTTTTATTCAAACCAAAAAAAAAACAGTTTAATAAACTAAACTAATTAGTTCAATCAAAGAAAGTTATCGTCAAATCCACAACAACTTTTGGTTCAATCAATTAATATATTATTCAAATTAACGATCTGCATGAGCAGAATTGAAGAAATATTTCACGAATGTTCTTATTCAATTTGATAATTATTCCTTAAATTAACAAACTTAAATTGACTAATAATTATTTGTGGATTTGACGAATTTTCTTCAAGTTAACAGCTGATTACTAAATATTCAAATTGAATAAACGAATTATTCACGACAACAAAAGGTTTAGTAGGGTGTATATTGATCGCCATTTCGTCAATTTAACCTGCGATTTAGTTGCTTTCACCACCTTTTTTGGTTCAGTGTATGGTTACTTGGAAATTATTGTCAAACACCAACTTGGGGGTGGTGTAGTCGGATCGATTCGGTACACACACATGAGAGTAACTCTCCGGCCACTTCTGAGTGAGGTGCGTGGCCATTTGAGACAATAAGAACTGAGAATAGCTGATAGTTCTCAGGCCTCTCCTGAGAGATGTGCGAGTGTTCAAATTCAAATAGTAATTTATTACATAACTTACACAGTAAGATACAGTATCTTTTAACAGTAGTGCAAGCTTCGACTAAAGTTCAATTATACTTTTAAGTGAAAATATGTTACATTAAATCATTGACAAGGTTCCTTTCTACAATAAAACTTTATTTTTTTAAACTAAGCAGTTCTGTATTGCAAGTTTCATAGATTATTTATCTAGAATATCTAATCTGATTTTAAGTAAATGTTTTAATTGTGTAGTTTATTTACATAAGAGAAAAAAGCAATAATAGTAAAGAGAAAAAAAAGGAGACAAAAAAATGGAAAAGAGTAATGGGAGGGAAGGGAAGAGAATTCAAAATCCAGTCATCGTTCTGGTATCATCACGAATTGCTTCAGTTTATATTTGAACAGAGCAGTGCCGCTTGGCGCTTATAAGTCTAATAACTCGAGGAATGGAATTCCATAGATGTAACGAGTGAACATAAAACTGTCGTTCGTAAATCAAGAAATTGTAGCGGATAGGAATGAGATCAAGAGATCTACTGGATTGAGTAAAACGGATCCTGTTGATCAGTGTCATTGGTTGACACGTCTGCATGACGCTGTGAAGCAAGGACAGTGTTTTCATTTTAAAAATATCTTCCAAGTCAAGACCGAAAATTGATTTTGAGAAAGCTGAAATGTGATTATACCTTCTTATGCCAAAAATATAACGTGCTGTGCTGTTATAGGCTACTTTGAATTTGCGCTTATGTTCAGAATCGCAGTTATAAAAAATTTCGCAACCGTAAAACATCATTGGCATAATAAGCGTTTTAGCTAAAATTAGTCTTGTTTTTAAAGGTGTAACCGAATGTGTGGACCAGAGAGTTCGAAGACCAGCATAAACCCTACCCAAAGTTAACCTAATGTGGTCATTCCAGGAAAGTGTTCTATTGAAAACAATACCAAGGTTTCTTGCGGACTCAACAAAATTGATAACACTGTTATCCAGGTATATGTTTGGAAGATAAGATCAGATCAGCGTTCTCCACAAGGCCTAAGGGGAAACTCAACCGCATCTGCACGTCATCCGCATATAAATCAGCCGAAGAATGCAATAAACATTTCGGTAAATCATTGATGTACATTGTAAAAAATATTGGTCCTAGAATCGAGCCTTTGGGAACACCTAAGGTTTGCGAAAAGAAATCTGAGATGGAATTTTCCAGAACAACCGCCAGGGATCTTCTACATAGATATGAGGCTATACGTTTTGTGGACGGAGAGGAAAAATTAAACTGAGTCCGGATTTCGGTACACAGAACATCGTGATTTACTGTATCAAAAGCAGATTTGGGAAATAATGATTACAAAAAATTTCAATTACAATTACTTGTAATTTATTTTGATTTAAAACAATAATAACCATTGACTATGAATAAAAAAAATTTATATTTTATACGTATTTGTAATTGAAAAGTATGTAATGCTAATGGATTACAATTGAAGTAATCAATTACTAAAAAAGTAATTAGCGGTGTTTTTCAATTACTTGGAAAAATGCATTACTTTTTCCATTACATGTAAACCATTACATGTAATTGTAATTGAAAATTTTCAATTACCCATTACATGTAATTGTAATTGAACCTGTAATTCATTACACAAAGTAATCATTATTTCCCAACTCTGATCAAAAGCCTTTTAGAAGTCAAGCAGGACTAGAAAGAAAAGTCACTTTATTCTGATCAACGGCTTGTCTGATATCTTCTGTCATATTTAATAAGGCAGTTGTGCAACTATGTTTAGGTCGGAAACCAGATTGATTATCACATAATAGCTTATTTTTCTGAATATATTTCTGTATCTGAGAGCTCATAATTTTTTCAAGCACTTTTGAGAGAAACGGTAAAATAGCAATTGGTCTGAATTCATTAATGTTTTTGGGTACTGGGATTATTTTAGCGCGTTTCCACAGGTCAGGGGAAAAACTCCAGTCGTGGGAACTGAATTGAATGCATATGTTATATATTTCAATGTATAGGGTAAAATAAACTTAATAAAAACTGGACTTATATCGTCAAAACCATTCGCTTTAGATTTTACTGATGGTATACTGCTTAAGACGTCTGCCTCATCTACAACTGAAAAAAGCTAAAATTAGGAATAGAATTAAAACTTTCTGAATTTACTTCGCCGTATGGATAGTTCATATTACCAGGGGTACCATACCATTAAGGGAGGGAGGAAACGGAGGTTCTTTATTCAACTCATTGCAATCAATATTGGCAACATTTCTCTTTATTTCCTTACCTATCCCGATTTCTCTTAAATTTTTCCATAGATTATGTTTAGCTTGTGTTGAATCCAAGCGAGGAGCATAAAAACGCCGTTTTGACTCCCGTATCTGGCAAGTATAGTCCAGTCATTTTAGTCAAAATTAGGCAAGAATCTCGGAATTTGAGATACCGAGCTCTTAATTTGTATAGACTTCTATTTTGACACCCTTAAAGTAGTATCAAAACCTACATACTGTAGGGTGTCAGCGTCTACTGAAAACCTAAGGTCAAAGGTCACAAAAATCCTTTTTTTCGCAAATATCTCGTTTCCTATGGATTTTTTGCTATTTATGTCTATAATATATTACAATATTGAAGAAGATTAAATTCTCTACAACTTCTGCCTGTAAAGTTTTTTAATACGTTGAACCGTTTTCGAGATAGAGGACAGAGCACGAGTTAAGTATCCATAAAAAGATAACATTATTTGTATTCAATGATATCTTTAGTCTCTAGTACAGTCTTGCACACAACGCTACACCGATCACTATGTAAAGAGATAACATCGTTTGTATACAATGTTGCAATATTATCTCTTCTTCATTATCAAGCAAGATGGTTGTACGCTTGGGTCTCCTTGCAGAGAGATAAGAAAATAATATAAATACGACTGTATGATGAGTTTATCAACAGTCTTATAGTAACTACATAGTAGCCTTAAGCTCCTTTTAAAATTAATAAAGTATTTCATTAATAAAGGACATAGTTCCAAAAGAATATTGTTTAATTTTGAAAGTAAGAAACAAATGTTTTAATTGGCGATCCTGTCAGGAGGTTAAATATACTTTTTAACTTCAATCGAGCGGACCTCGGGAACAAGTAGTGAAATCTAGTATAAACAGAACACTCGCGTTACCGGTTACAAAAACTACCTAGCATAGCAGGTACAAATATAGCTTCTTCGTACGAAGCAGCAAAATAATTCAGTGAAAGTGTATATGTGGAGGAAAAAAGCACACCAATTCGACGACAACAGACACGAGTTCAAAATGGAACAACTCGCAGTATTAACGGCAAGATTAGAAGCCTTAGAAATCAGGTCCAATACAGTAACACAAACCCTGGAGCACACACGCACAGAGAATGCAAGGTTAGCAGCAATAATAACTAACCAAAATCAAATAAACACTAATTTAGAAACAAAACTAAAGGAAGTGAAGGCTGGATTAGTCATAGTACCAGACATACCTGTGCTAGAGGAAATAAGAACCACATATACAGATGGTAGTGAAATACATTTAGACGCATTTAAAAGCCTACCTATTTTCAACGGCGATCAATCAAATTATCGGTCGTGGCGCGAAGAAGCATCCAGATTAATGGACAGCATTAAAAACTTTAAAACACACAGTAAGTACGCAGCAGCATTGACTATAGTGAAAAGTAAAATACAGGGTGCAGCCGCGAATGTGTTAACTAATTATAACACAATTTTTAATTTTGAGGCGATACGTAACAGATTAGATTATACGTACTCTAATCAAGAACCTTTATACGTGCTACAAGACATGATGAAAGCGATCACGCAAAAAAGAAGCACACTGTCTGAATACCGCGACGAGATAAATAAAAATCTCAATTTAATAATATCAAAAATCACTATGTCAGGTGATCTGCCGAATATAATCGACAGACTAATTAAAAATGCTAACGACGACGCAGTTCGTATATTCATTGATGGTATGAGTGACAACTTTACAAGAGGATCATTATATTCAGCTACAATAGATGATCTAGAACACGCATTCGCAATTGCTCGCAGAATAGAACATGATAATGTCCACAGGCATTTACATCTTACTCAAGATAGGCACCACAAAAATATGCCACATGAACGCAGAAACGAGAGAAGACCCAATTAAAAATAAAAACAATGCACGGTTATTCTATGGTAGATACAAAGAAAGTAGTTAAGATATTAAAGAAAAATATAACATTTTTTGAATTAGAGGATATTCAGTCTTTTGATATGATATTAGGATATGAAGGACTTAAAGTTTTAAACGCGGAAATAAATTTCAGGAATATGACTCTAACCACCATAAGCAGTGTCGAATCTATTCAGAAAATTAATTACATAATTGGAGAAAATAATATTTATAAAGCAGACATAGATAGACTGATGAAGATTAATAACAGCATAGGACCGTTATCCTTTACAGATACTATAGAAGCAAGCATTAGGACGACCAATGATAATCCGGTTTATGTTAAACAATATCCATATCCCATAGCAGATAACGAATTCGTTAACAAAGAAATACAGAAACTCTTACATGACGATATAATAGAAAAAAGCCATAGTCCTTATAACAGTCCCATATGGACAGTACCTAAGAAAGGTTTGGACGAAAAAGGAAAACCAAAACGGCGCATGGTTGTTGATTTCCAAAAACTTAACGCTCACACTGTAACAGACAGATACCCCATTCCAGATGTCAACATGACTATTCAAAATTTAGGTAAAGCCAAGTACTTTACAACGTTAGATTTGGAGTCAGGTTTCCACCAAATTAAAATCAAAGCAGATGATAAAGAAAAAACCGCTTTTGCTATAAATGGCGCAAAATATCATTTTAAACGAATGCCTTTCGGGCTCAAAAATGCACCAAGCATATTTCAGAGATGCGTGGACGACATTTTGAGAGACTTTGTAGGTAAATTCGTACACGTTTACATTGATGACGTATTGATATATTCTTCATCTGAGGAAGAACATATACAGCACATAAGTCAAGTATTCGACGTACTCAATAAAGCCACATTAAAAATATCTGATGAGAAAAGTAAGTTTTTTCAAGAAGAAGTAGAATACTTGGGTCACATAATCAGACATTGTAGAATCACTACGAACCCTGAGAAAATAGCAGCTATAGAAAATTTTCCAGTCCCACAAACGGTAAAGGATTTGAGAGGATTTTTAGGTCTTACAGGTTACTATCGTAAGTTTATAAAAGGATACGCAAGCATAGCCAAGCCCCTGACATTATATTTACGAGGAGATAACGGTAAAGCAAACAAAAAACAAAGTAAAAATATTAAGGTAAATCTGAATGATTCAGCATTAGAAGCGATTAGAATTTAAAAAAAATATTTGAAAGAACACGTCGAACTTTTTCAACCGGATTATAGTAAACCATTCGAACTTACTACTGATGCATCCAACATAGCTATTGGAGCCGTACTAAGTCAGAATAAGCAACCTATACACTTCTTGTCAAGAACACTGAGTAAGACAGAAGAGAACTATAGCACAAACGAGAAAGAGCTATTAGCGATCATATGGTCATTACAAAAACTCAGAAACTACATATATGGTATAGCAGACTTAACCATATATGTATACCGATCACCAAAGCCTTATATATTCTGTATCAGAAAAGAATCCCAACACAAAGCTGAAACGTTGGATTTAATCATTGAAGACTTTGGAGCAAAATTAGTTTATAAACCAGGAAACCTAAATCTTGTAGCTGATGCATTATCACGTCAACGCATAAATACTTCTACCATAGAAACAGCACATTCAGCTGAAAGTTCTTCAAATGATATAATAAAAACTGTGAATCAGCCTTTTAATGCATACGCTGCACAGTTCGAACTTATTGAAGATATAACAAATAGTATCGAAACACAAATCTATTTTAGTAACAAAATAAGACTCATAATAAAGTTTAAGGACAAAGACTCTTTACTAAGGCAGATGAAAGAAGTTATACAACCCCAAAAGATTGTAGCTTTGCATACGAAATTTGAAAACGTATACAAATATGGTGAAAACATAAAAAAAGAATTCCCACTAGTAAGATTTATATTCACACCAAGAAAACTTCAAGACGTGACAAATTTGGAAGAACAATTAAAACTTGTAAAGAACACTCACGAAAGAGCACATCTAGGGCTACGTAACAATATACAAGAAATCTCAGAGAAATATTATTGGCCCGATCTAAATAAACAAGCAAAGAGTTTCAACAAAAAATGCATAGCATGTCTATTTGGAAAATATGAAAGAAAAATTATCAGAGAACCTCTGAATTATTCAGAAATACCAACACATGTGGGAACACACATTCATATGGACATATACTTCAACGACAAGTATACTTTCCTTGTAACAGTAGATAAGTATTCTAAATATATAATCCTAAGGGAAATCGAAACTCGAAACAGACTGTACGACGTTATGGAAGAGGTCTTATCTAATTATTTCCCAAAATGTGAACGACTCATGACAGATAACGAGAAGGGCTTCAAAACAGAAATGGTTAACCAAATGTGTTTGAAATACAACATAACTAAAGTAGAAACTCCAGTATACAGATCGACAGCGAACGGTCAAGTAGAACGTGTAAACGGTACAATAACTGAACTGTCTAGAATATTCACAATTCAGAATAAAACAAGACTTATCGAGGAAATATTTAGAACAGTGCGTGAATTAAATAATTCTATACACTCAGTTACAGGTTTGAAACCTAGAGACATTTTCTTTAATCAAAATAAATATAGCAATAGTGAAATTATAATAAATAAACTAAACTCAGCATCCAAAAAAGTGATCGAACGTCTAAATAAAGGAACTCGACACAGAGAGTATAAAAAAGGAGATAAGATAATGGTAAGAATCACAGGTCTTAGAAAGAAATCTAACGCCAGATACATAACAAGAATAGTAGAAGAAGATAAAGGAGACACTGTAATCTCTAAAGAAGGAATAAAAATTCACAAGGATAACATAAAAAATTATCACTTTTCAGATGACGAAAATATTAATATTCCTAACATTACTAGGAATTGTACAGAGTCAAGAAGGGCAAGGAAACGTTCAAATAACTGAGTTACTCAACAAAAAGTTTATACTTACGCAAACAGATGATGTGTATCTATTCAAAGAACAAACTTATTTGTTACATCCAACCAACCTGACTTCGATATTTCAACCTTACGTAAATATCGTATCTAGTAATTATCAACCTACACAAGAAGAAAAAATTTGGTTAAGTAAAATTAAGAATCTAGCAGACCAATTACAAGAGGGAAACGGACACAATCCCGAAAAAACTGTCCCCGAAAAGTCAAAATCACGAAAAAACATAATCCAGAAACAGACTTTCCCCGAAAATTCAAAATCCCGAAACAGACTTTTCCCGAAAACTCATAATCCCGAAAACATCAATCCCGAATGGGCAAAATCCCGAAAAAAATTAATTTTGAAAAATAAAAAAATTTAACCAAAACTATTTTTTAAATGGCGTATTTATTTCAACAAAAACAGCAAATTCATAACATAAATATTAAATTCAAAACAAAAATACTAACAGCAACAATTAAAATAACCTTATGTTGTAAGCAATTCCTCTGAGATAATTTCCGTGAGACCGCTCACTGCGTTCACCATAAATTTTTTTTATTCGTTTTTCTTTCAGTATGTACCGTCTCCTTGTTTTTATTTCTTGACCTAAAATTATTTTTTCGAGAGTGTTCTCCTCTCTGATTTGCTCTTCTCCAAGAAGAGCAATGAGTGCGTACACCCCAATATGAGAGCGTCCTGCAAGCACATTTAGTCTTCGATGCCACGCTTCTACACTGATATGTGTGCGCGGAAGGTTTTCTTCAAGAAGACTAGTTATTGACCACAATGTCGTAGGATACTGGGGAGCAGCTGGTGCAAAATAGAAATCTCGAAAGGTTTTCCCGAAAAACGATATAAAATGAAAAATTTGCGCAAATTCGGGATTTTCGGGATTGTGGGTTTTCGGGATTATGGATTTTCGGGATTGTGGGTTTTCGGGACTTTGGATTTTCGGGATTGTGGGTTTTCGGGATTATGGATTTTCGGGATTTTGGCATTTCGGGAAAAGTTTTTTCGGGATTATGTCCCCAACCCATTACAAGACCATACTAGGCATACTAGATCAATTAACTTTTTAGGAACAGCTTTCAAATATGTGTTTGGTAATCCTGACCATTATGACTTAGTTAACATAGAAACGAGTATAAATAGTCTCGTAGAAAATAATAATAAACAAAAAACTATAAACTCTAGATTTGAACAAATTTTGCAACAATTTGAAGGTCAGAGCCTAAAAGCGCATTTAGTAATAGAACAAGTGTACGAACAATTATTATTATTGACCAGAACAATTAATGCAGCAAAAAATAATGAATATTTATCAGAAAGCCTAGACTTAGATGACATTAAAAATATTATTCAACATGAAATAATTCAAGTACCCATAATAAATATACTTGAGTACTCTAAAATATTATTAGCTAGAACTGATGAATTCTTCATCACAATATATAAATATCCAATTCTAATTAAATCATGTAAATTATATAAGGTAACACCTTTAAATTCAAAACACGGAAAAATCATTACAGATAAAACAATTGCCGTATGTAACCAAACTTATTTAAGAACAAAAAATTGTCAAAACCATCTAAGTAAAAACATTTGTGAAATTAACTTTGAAAAAGAAAATTGTCTCATTCCACTTTTAAAGAATATAACTTCAAAATGTAACATTAAACAAGAATACGATTACGACTTAGAAATTGAATCCGGTGTTATGTTAATAAACGGTAAGCATAAGTTAAATAATCGGACAATTAATGGTATAAACTTAGTTACTTATGAAAATACTATAAATCTAGACGATAGAATATACAAAAACATGCATAAGCAAATTAAAGAAGTTATATTAAGAAATCATAATTCAGAGTCTTACATCGACCAAATAATTAAAGAAGATACAATTTACAAATTCGATAACATAGATACTTTAAAAAAACTAATTATTCCTTTTGAAGAAAAACCGATATTATCAACTATATACACAATTGTAACATTGATTGTTATTCTAGCATTTACGTACGTAATGATAAAAACTATACAATGTATAACAGATCGTCAAAAACAAAAAAGGATTGACGCATATAACAAAACTTATGAAAGAGAAATGTTAAAAATAGCGTCGAAAAATCGGGACGATTTCGTTTAACAAGGGGGGGAGTTAAGTATCCATAAAAAGATAACATTATTTGTATTCAATGATATCTTTAGTCTCTAGTACAGTCTTGCACACAACGCTACACCGATCACTATGTAAAGAGATAACATCGTTTGTATACAATGTTGCAATATTATCTCTTCTTCATTATCAAGCAAGATGGTTGTACGCTTGGGTCTCCTTGCAGAGAGATAAGAAAATAATATAAATACGACTGTATGATGAGTTTATCAACAGTCTTATAGTAACTACATAGTAGCCTTAAGCTCCTTTTAAAATTAATAAAGTATTTCATTAATAAAGGACATAGTTCCAAAAGAATATTGTTTAATTTTGAAAGTAAGAAACAAATGTTTTAATTGGCGATCCTGTCAGGAGGTTAAATATACTTTTTAACTTCAATCGAGCGGACCTCGGGAACAAGTAGTGAAATCTAGTATAAACAGAACACTCGCGTTACCGGTTACAAAAACTACCTAGCATAGCAGGTACAAATATAGCTTCTTCGTACGAAGCAGCAAAATAATTCAGTGAAAGTGTATATGTGGAGGAAAAAAGCACACCAATTCGACGACAACAGACACGAGTTCAAAATGGAACAACTCGCAGTATTAACGGCAAGATTAGAAGCCTTAGAAATCAGGTCCAATACAGTAACACAAACCCTGGAGCACACACGCACAGAGAATGCAAGGTTAGCAGCAATAATAACTAACCAAAATCAAATAAACACTAATTTAGAAACAAAACTAAAGGAAGTGAAGGCTGGATTAGTCATAGTACCAGACATACCTGTGCTAGAGGAAATAAGAACCACATATACAGATGGTAGTGAAATACATTTAGACGCATTTAAAAGCCTACCTATTTTCAACGGCGATCAATCAAATTATCGGTCGTGGCGCGAAGAAGCATCCAGATTAATGGACAGCATTAAAAACTTTAAAACACACAGTAAGTACGCAGCAGCATTGACTATAGTGAAAAGTAAAATACAGGGTGCAGCCGCGAATGTGTTAACTAATTATAACACAATTTTTAATTTTGAGGCGATACGTAACAGATTAGATTATACGTACTCTAATCAAGAACCTTTATACGTGCTACAAGACATGATGAAAGCGATCACGCAAAAAAGAAGCACACTGTCTGAATACCGCGACGAGATAAATAAAAATCTCAATTTAATAATATCAAAAATCACTATGTCAGGTGATCTGCCGAATATAATCGACAGACTAATTAAAAATGCTAACGACGACGCAGTTCGTATATTCATTGATGGTATGAGTGACAACTTTACAAGAGGATCATTATATTCAGCTACAATAGATGATCTAGAACACGCATTCGCAATTGCTCGCAGAATAGAACATGATAATGTCCACAGGCATTTACATCTTACTCAAGATAGGCACCACAAAAATATGCCACATGAACGCAGAAACGAGAGAAGACCCAATTAAAAATAAAAACAATGCACGGTTATTCTATGGTAGATACAAAGAAAGTAGTTAAGATATTAAAGAAAAATATAACATTTTTTGAATTAGAGGATATTCAGTCTTTTGATATGATATTAGGATATGAAGGACTTAAAGTTTTAAACGCGGAAATAAATTTCAGGAATATGACTCTAACCACCATAAGCAGTGTCGAATCTATTCAGAAAATTAATTACATAATTGGAGAAAATAATATTTATAAAGCAGACATAGATAGACTGATGAAGATTAATAACAGCATAGGACCGTTATCCTTTACAGATACTATAGAAGCAAGCATTAGGACGACCAATGATAATCCGGTTTATGTTAAACAATATCCATATCCCATAGCAGATAACGAATTCGTTAACAAAGAAATACAGAAACTCTTACATGACGATATAATAGAAAAAAGCCATAGTCCTTATAACAGTCCCATATGGACAGTACCTAAGAAAGGTTTGGACGAAAAAGGAAAACCAAAACGGCGCATGGTTGTTGATTTCCAAAAACTTAACGCTCACACTGTAACAGACAGATACCCCATTCCAGATGTCAACATGACTATTCAAAATTTAGGTAAAGCCAAGTACTTTACAACGTTAGATTTGGAGTCAGGTTTCCACCAAATTAAAATCAAAGCAGATGATAAAGAAAAAACCGCTTTTGCTATAAATGGCGCAAAATATCATTTTAAACGAATGCCTTTCGGGCTCAAAAATGCACCAAGCATATTTCAGAGATGCGTGGACGACATTTTGAGAGACTTTGTAGGTAAATTCGTACACGTTTACATTGATGACGTATTGATATATTCTTCATCTGAGGAAGAACATATACAGCACATAAGTCAAGTATTCGACGTACTCAATAAAGCCACATTAAAAATATCTGATGAGAAAAGTAAGTTTTTTCAAGAAGAAGTAGAATACTTGGGTCACATAATCAGACATTGTAGAATCACTACGAACCCTGAGAAAATAGCAGCTATAGAAAATTTTCCAGTCCCACAAACGGTAAAGGATTTGAGAGGATTTTTAGGTCTTACAGGTTACTATCGTAAGTTTATAAAAGGATACGCAAGCATAGCCAAGCCCCTGACATTATATTTACGAGGAGATAACGGTAAAGCAAACAAAAAACAAAGTAAAAATATTAAGGTAAATCTGAATGATTCAGCATTAGAAGCGATTAGAATTTAAAAAAAATATTTGAAAGAACACGTCGAACTTTTTCAACCGGATTATAGTAAACCATTCGAACTTACTACTGATGCATCCAACATAGCTATTGGAGCCGTACTAAGTCAGAATAAGCAACCTATACACTTCTTGTCAAGAACACTGAGTAAGACAGAAGAGAACTATAGCACAAACGAGAAAGAGCTATTAGCGATCATATGGTCATTACAAAAACTCAGAAACTACATATATGGTATAGCAGACTTAACCATATATGTATACCGATCACCAAAGCCTTATATATTCTGTATCAGAAAAGAATCCCAACACAAAGCTGAAACGTTGGATTTAATCATTGAAGACTTTGGAGCAAAATTAGTTTATAAACCAGGAAACCTAAATCTTGTAGCTGATGCATTATCACGTCAACGCATAAATACTTCTACCATAGAAACAGCACATTCAGCTGAAAGTTCTTCAAATGATATAATAAAAACTGTGAATCAGCCTTTTAATGCATACGCTGCACAGTTCGAACTTATTGAAGATATAACAAATAGTATCGAAACACAAATCTATTTTAGTAACAAAATAAGACTCATAATAAAGTTTAAGGACAAAGACTCTTTACTAAGGCAGATGAAAGAAGTTATACAACCCCAAAAGATTGTAGCTTTGCATACGAAATTTGAAAACGTATACAAATATGGTGAAAACATAAAAAAAGAATTCCCACTAGTAAGATTTATATTCACACCAAGAAAACTTCAAGACGTGACAAATTTGGAAGAACAATTAAAACTTGTAAAGAACACTCACGAAAGAGCACATCTAGGGCTACGTAACAATATACAAGAAATCTCAGAGAAATATTATTGGCCCGATCTAAATAAACAAGCAAAGAGTTTCAACAAAAAATGCATAGCATGTCTATTTGGAAAATATGAAAGAAAAATTATCAGAGAACCTCTGAATTATTCAGAAATACCAACACATGTGGGAACACACATTCATATGGACATATACTTCAACGACAAGTATACTTTCCTTGTAACAGTAGATAAGTATTCTAAATATATAATCCTAAGGGAAATCGAAACTCGAAACAGACTGTACGACGTTATGGAAGAGGTCTTATCTAATTATTTCCCAAAATGTGAACGACTCATGACAGATAACGAGAAGGGCTTCAAAACAGAAATGGTTAACCAAATGTGTTTGAAATACAACATAACTAAAGTAGAAACTCCAGTATACAGATCGACAGCGAACGGTCAAGTAGAACGTGTAAACGGTACAATAACTGAACTGTCTAGAATATTCACAATTCAGAATAAAACAAGACTTATCGAGGAAATATTTAGAACAGTGCGTGAATTAAATAATTCTATACACTCAGTTACAGGTTTGAAACCTAGAGACATTTTCTTTAATCAAAATAAATATAGCAATAGTGAAATTATAATAAATAAACTAAACTCAGCATCCAAAAAAGTGATCGAACGTCTAAATAAAGGAACTCGACACAGAGAGTATAAAAAAGGAGATAAGATAATGGTAAGAATCACAGGTCTTAGAAAGAAATCTAACGCCAGATACATAACAAGAATAGTAGAAGAAGATAAAGGAGACACTGTAATCTCTAAAGAAGGAATAAAAATTCACAAGGATAACATAAAAAATTATCACTTTTCAGATGACGAAAATATTAATATTCCTAACATTACTAGGAATTGTACAGAGTCAAGAAGGGCAAGGAAACGTTCAAATAACTGAGTTACTCAACAAAAAGTTTATACTTACGCAAACAGATGATGTGTATCTATTCAAAGAACAAACTTATTTGTTACATCCAACCAACCTGACTTCGATATTTCAACCTTACGTAAATATCGTATCTAGTAATTATCAACCTACACAAGAAGAAAAAATTTGGTTAAGTAAAATTAAGAATCTAGCAGACCAATTACAAGAGGGAAACGGACACAATCCCGAAAAAACTGTCCCCGAAAAGTCAAAATCACGAAAAAACATAATCCAGAAACAGACTTTCCCCGAAAATTCAAAATCCCGAAACAGACTTTTCCCGAAAACTCATAATCCCGAAAACATCAATCCCGAATGGGCAAAATCCCGAAAAAAATTAATTTTGAAAAATAAAAAAATTTAACCAAAACTATTTTTTAAATGGCGTATTTATTTCAACAAAAACAGCAAATTCATAACATAAATATTAAATTCAAAACAAAAATACTAACAGCAACAATTAAAATAACCTTATGTTGTAAGCAATTCCTCTGAGATAATTTCCGTGAGACCGCTCACTGCGTTCACCATAAATTTTTTTTATTCGTTTTTCTTTCAGTATGTACCGTCTCCTTGTTTTTATTTCTTGACCTAAAATTATTTTTTCGAGAGTGTTCTCCTCTCTGATTTGCTCTTCTCCAAGAAGAGCAATGAGTGCGTACACCCCAATATGAGAGCGTCCTGCAAGCACATTTAGTCTTCGATGCCACGCTTCTACACTGTTATGTGTGCGCGGAAGGTTTTCTTCAAGAAGACTAGTTATTGACCACAATGTCGTAGGATACTGGGGAGCAGCTGGTGCAAAATAGAAATCTCGAAAGGTTTTCCCGAAAAACGATATAAAATGAAAAATTTGCGCAAATTCGGGATTTTCGGGATTGTGGGTTTTCGGGATTATGGATTTTCGGGATTGTGGGTTTTCGGGACTTTGGATTTTCGGGATTGTGGGTTTTCGGGATTATGGATTTTCGGGATTTTGGCATTTCGGGAAAAGTTTTTTCGGGATTATGTCCCCAACCCATTACAAGACCATACTAGGCATACTAGATCAATTAACTTTTTAGGAACAGCTTTCAAATATGTGTTTGGTAATCCTGACCATTATGACTTAGTTAACATAGAAACGAGTATAAATAGTCTCGTAGAAAATAATAATAAACAAAAAACTATAAACTCTAGATTTGAACAAATTTTGCAACAATTTGAAGGTCAGAGCCTAAAAGCGCATTTAGTAATAGAACAAGTGTACGAACAATTATTATTATTGACCAGAACAATTAATGCAGCAAAAAATAATGAATATTTATCAGAAAGCCTAGACTTAGATGACATTAAAAATATTATTCAACATGAAATAATTCAAGTACCCATAATAAATATACTTGAGTACTCTAAAATATTATTAGCTAGAACTGATGAATTCTTCATCACAATATATAAATATCCAATTCTAATTAAATCATGTAAATTATATAAGGTAACACCTTTAAATTCAAAACACGGAAAAATCATTACAGATAAAACAATTGCCGTATGTAACCAAACTTATTTAAGAACAAAAAATTGTCAAAACCATCTAAGTAAAAACATTTGTGAAATTAACTTTGAAAAAGAAAATTGTCTCATTCCACTTTTAAAGAATATAACTTCAAAATGTAACATTAAACAAGAATACGATTACGACTTAGAAATTGAATCCGGTGTTATGTTAATAAACGGTAAGCATAAGTTAAATAATCGAACAATTAATGGTATAAACTTAGTTACTTATGAAAATACTATAAATCTAGACGATAGAATATACAAAAACATGCATAAGCAAATTAAAGAAGTTATATTAAGAAATCATAATTCAGAGTCTTACATCGACCAAATAATTAAAGAAGATACAATTTACAAATTCGATAACATAGATACTTTAAAAAAACTAATTATTCCTTTTGAAGAAAAACCGATATTATCAACTATATACACAATTGTAACATTGATTGTTATTCTAGCATTTACGTACGTAATGATAAAAACTATACAATGTATAACAGATCGTCAAAAACAAAAAAGGATTGACGCATATAACAAAACTTATGAAAGAGAAATGTTAAAAATAGCGTCGAAAAATCGGGACGATTTCGTTTAACAAGGGGGGGAGTTAAGTATCCATAAAAAGATAACATTATTTGTATTCAATGATATCTTTAGTCTCTAGTACAGTCTTGCACACAACGCTACACCGATCACTATGTAAAGAGATAACATCGTTTGTATACAATGTTGCAATATTATCTCTTCTTCATTATCAAGCAAGATGGTTGTACGCTTGGGTCTCCTTGCAGAGAGATAAGAAAATAATATAAATACGACTGTATGATGAGTTTATCAACAGTCTTATAGTAACTACATAGTAGCCTTAAGCTCCTTTTAAAATTAATAAAGTATTTCATTAATAAAGGACATAGTTCCAAAAGAATATTGTTTAATTTTGAAAGTAAGAAACAAATGTTTTAATTCACGCTCGGTTAGAGCATAATTGTACGAAAAACGAAAATGAATTTTTTTTCAGCGCCTATACCACGACGCACGATAGCCAAAAACTAAAAAAAAAAGAAGAGAGGTGTCAAGGGACACCCGGATGGAACGAAGTTCCTTTCGATTAATTTTATTTACAAAAAAACCTGTATACACTCAACAAAAATAATCGTCGCGACACCACACTGTTCAATGCGAAATAGAAAGGAAAATATCTGGCTTGCTTTCTATAAGAGAGAGAGAGAGAGAGAGAGAGACAAACAGAGAAACATGCGACGCCGCACAGCTTACATTAGCTTACTATAGCAAAAAGTGTCGTGACAACTTTTCATAAGAATTTTTTCCGTCTAGCCCCCTTTCACAACGCGCGATAAGGAGCTTCGTTACAAAAACTCATGATGGACTTACCAATATTCTATCAAAAGCTTGGTACGATAGTAAACAATTAGACCCTGAAGCAGAAAGACTAAGAATTGTAGAAGCTGTAGCGGCTGTCATTAGAGAAGATATCAGTTCATCAATAGTTAGTTGAAAGCAAATCTTATCCACCTCCCAGTAAAATGTTGGATAATATTAATCAAGAAGTTCCTAAAACATTATTGCATTTTTTACAAGAAGTTATGGTGAAAAACAAAAAAGTAAAAATAGATAATTTAAAAGCGAACTGTAAATCAATAAGAAATGCAATAATGGCGGCCATACGGGAACGAACTTTTTCATCACCGCTACTATTAAGCCTTTCTGTATTTCTTCACAGAAAATATGGATCGAAAAGGCTATTGGATATTTTATCTAGTTTCGGATTTGCGGATGACCTTGAATTATGCTCTAACCTTGCGCACTCTGGCCTCTATCTCAAAAACGGTTCAACGTTTAAAAAAACTTTTGAGACAGAAGTTGTAGAGAATTTAATCTTCTACAAAATTGTAAGCACAAATAGCAAAAAACCGAAAGGAAACGAGATACTTACGAAATAAGGATTTTTGTGACCTTTGACCTTTGATTTTTAATAGACGCTGACACCCTACAGTATGTAGGTTTTGATACAACTTTTGTGGTGTCAAAATAGAAGTTTATACAAATTTACAGCTGGGTATCTCAAATTCCGAGGTGAACTTACTATAATGACTGGGCTAAGTAGTCCTATTTCTCAGTACACGATAAGTATTGTGCAATAAGTCTATCCGAAACGTTTTTTATCGATTGTACGCCTTGTCCCTTTGAATAATTAGGTTTTTAATATCTGTAGTTAACCAAGGACATGCGTATTCTCTAGATTTTATTAATTTAGTTATGAGTATATAGTAATCTTGTAAGAAATTAACTTGGTCATCTACATAGGGTATTCTATAAATTCTATCCCAATCCACAACAGAAAAGTCAACTTTCAATTGGTCAATGTTAATGTTCTTAAAGTCACGGAAAGTAATAATGTTTTCTGTATTAACCATATCACATTCAGAAGTTAAATGAATCATCAATCATGTCATGTCGGGAGAAAGATGGAGCTGAAAGCTGATTAAAGTGCAGAACTTTGTTTAGATTACTCACTCTATCGGATCGGAAGAGCTTATAACCTATAAGATTGTATATTGAATCAGCAACATCACTTAAAAACCAGGACTCAGAAACGCATATCACATCAACTTTTGATCCTGCAAACAGGTATCTGAATTCCTCCAATTTTCCTGCAGATCTCACACTTTGTGCATTGAGGTGGCATACCATAATCAAACACAATTTTCTAAAAACCGCCAAAGACAGGTGGTAATCCTTAGAAACATACTGAAACATTTCCAGTAATCATTGGCCAGATACTTCCAAGAAAAAACAGGATTTCTGCCCCATCTTAGCAGGCCTCGGTTCTCTCTGTTGATTGGCATTCTCACGGCCCATAACTCGTTGAGTATACCCACATAATGAGAACGGGCATTAGCACATCGAACTTATGTAGAGGATGCAAAGATGAGGAGGCAGAGGAAGGATCATTCCACTTCCTCTGTGAGTGTCCTAACTTAACCCACACTGGGAAAAAAAAACCCTCGGAGAATACTTCTTTGACGATCTGAGCGAAATCTCTAACCTGCCATTAAACATCATCCTAATATTTACTCAGGGCTCCAAATGGTTCAGTGCGGGTTCCCAACCCCAATAACCCAGCCACCAGCCCAACTCTCTCCAATCTTCCCACTTCTCATCCTCTGTTTCCAGGGGAGCACAATGGATCCTTGAGATCCGAGTGAGGTGCTGCCACCTATGGCTTCACCCATCACCCCCCCATCTAACCTAACCTAACCTATGTCCGGGCTCCAAATCCCATCAGAAAGCTCAAAGCCCTGTTTATTTACAAAACGCAAGCGCCCATAGTAACCCGCCAGTACACCAAACACGAACACTTACTTGGTCTTCCACTATGGGCTTGTCTATTTTTTATTCTTTTTTCAGTTTTTCTACACACACTTCGTGCACACATGTCTATTCTAAATTTATTGACCCTCTTTTTCAAGCCTTTTAAATTTATCTATCGATATCAACAACAACAACAACGTGGAACGAGCACATGTCAACACCATCGTCATCATTGACAATCAGCCATGCAAATAACATTACTGCAGATCCTCTTTAGATTTTAAGGTGTGGCGCGGCGGGTGGTAAAACGACAACGAGCCTTTAAACCCAAGATTTGTATGGTTAGACGTACAGGCGTTGCGCCACACCAAATAATAGTGGACTACAAGTGCACACTTGAAGTTTCGATTGATCTTCGTTTGCCTCTTCGTTCGATATGCGTTTCAATAAAAACAAAAAAAAGGTATCAATATGTGGATAAACATATCAACACAGTTCTTTTATAGTTGCTGCTTTTCAAACTGTCTGCACCATTTGTCTCTCAAGTAGGTATACCTACCACCAACACTGTCTGTAGTACTCACTGTGACTGTCTCGTCAACTAAGATGAATAAGAGAAGCAAAAGCAAATGGTCGGGGTTGGGGTCGGCGAGCTTAAGTATCAGACACAAAACATATTTGCATATAGCTTAAGAAACGAGTTGTTTTTTTTGTATGATGGTTGTTATCCTTAGTTTGTTTTTATTATTTAAATGCTTGTGCGGCAAGTCGAGTAAATGCCTTACTGAACACTGAACACTTAGATTCTAAGTATACAAAAGTTAAACAGCCTTGATAATTTTTACTTGAAAAATGAATAGGCGTGATTAGATCTTATTCACAATACCTACGTTGAGACAACCTGGCGATTGTTAAAGTGTTGCAGAGCGAAGTAAAAATTATGATATCAATAAACCAATGGCTTTGAATGGCTTTAGAAAAAACATTAACTTCTGAAGCCTATGATAAGTAGCAACTTTCATGTAGCGTCACAACTTCCCACTCAACACTTAAATTTTAATGTGGTTCTCAGGAGTTTTTTTTTACAATTTAAGTTTTTATTGAAAAGCTCATTTGTTTTACAATATTTGATTATTTGATATATGCAATTATAAATTAATTAGCACAGATGGGGCTCTGCTTCGTTAAATTGGCGGGTATTATACGTTTTTATTAAAAAGGTATCTATGTCTAACATTTACTTGTTTCGTTAATAAATACCTAATTGGTATGTTTTCGTCGGCTTGAGCAGTGATGACGGTCATTGGCTGTAATGTTGGCGGGCGAGGAATATTAGTTGGATGGTCGCTTCGGTTTTTCACATTACGGCAGATCTTGGAAAAAACCCGAGAACATAATATCGATATTCACCATCTCTTTATCGATTTCAAGGCCGCGTATGACAGTATTTACAGAGACGAGCTGTACAGAGCCATGTCTAGTTTCGGCATCCCTGCAAAACTCGTACGACTATGCAGGATGACTTTGGAGAATTCACGCTGCTCCGTCAAGGTTGGTAAAGAACTCACCGAGACCTTTGATGTCGAAAAAGGTTTTAGGCAAACTGTCATGCGATTTCTTCAACATCATACTAGAACAGATTGTAAGAAACTCAAACGTCAACACCAGAGGAACAATCTTTCAAAAGTCTGTACAATTACTCGACTATTCAGACGATATTGACGTAATGGGGAGAAAAAAGCGTGATGTCATAGGTGCTTTTGCGAGTAGTGAAACAGAAGCGGCAAAAATGGGTTTGATGGTTAATGAGGGCAAAACGAGGTATATGTTGTCATCAAACAAGGACACAGAACATTGACGAATTATACAAAACGTCACAATAGACAGACATAACTTCGAGGTAGTACAGGACCTCGTCTACCTAGGATCCGCTGTAGACACGGACAACAACATCAGTGCGGGGATCAAACGGAGAGTAACTCTTGCCAACCGTTGCTTCTTTGGGTTAAGAAGGCAATTGAGAAACAAAACCCTCTTTAGAAAAACCAAGGTGACCTTGTATAAGACCTTGATCATCCCAGTCCTGCTGTACGGCGCGGAAGCATGGACTTTATCGAAAGCGGATGAGGAAACCCTTGGTCGTTTCGAAAGAAAAATTCTTCGAATGATCTTAGGTCCCGTATGCGAAAACAATGTGTGGAGAAGAAGATACAACAACGAGCTGTATGAGCTGTACCGCGACATGGGCATAGCCAGAAGAGTACGCATCGTTAGGCTACGATGGTTGGGTCATGTAGAGCGGATGGACCCAAACGCTCCGGCTCGTCGGGTGTTCGAAAGCACATTGCAGGGAAATCGCGGAAGGGGAAGACCTCGTCTTAGGTGGCGCAATCAAGTGGATGAAGACCTCAACCGACTTGGAGTGCGAAACTGGAGAGAGCTCGCCCGAAATTGAAGTCGTTATAGAAGGATGTTGGTTGAGGCCCAGGTTCATCTCGAACTGTAATGTCAACCTAAGTAAGTAAGTAAGGTTGCTTCGGTCCTGGAAGCTATTGTATTTCCACTTTTTTGGGTCTCTTGGTGTCTTCAACTTCTGTTGTGCTGCGTTCCTCTTCCTGCAGCGACGTAGAAGTCTCCGAAGCTGTCTTCTTGCGACATTCGAAATGCTGGATCCAGTATGGATAGCACCTGGAGATATCGGTCGTCGGGGGCTGGGTTACCTGCAATTATATTAATAAGAGGGCTGGGATGGAATGGGATTTTCCTCCGCATTTTGGTGCTGAGGTTGTGTAGGTATTTGTCTAAAGGAACCATTTTAGATGTTTCGTAGAGCCTTTCATTACTGTAGTGGCGGACTGAATTTGGTTTTTATACAAAGATGTGCAATGGCTCTCGAATACTTGCACTTTCTTCATATATGTTGGACTTATTGTGTACCATATAGGAAAGCAATAAGTTATAGTATAGGACGAACTAGTTGCTTGTAGAGCAGAAGTTTCGTTCGTGTTTGGAGACCACCTCTTACTTTCATAAGAGGACGAAGGAGAGCTAGGCACCGTTTGCCTTGCGAAGAGTGCATTTAGCATGTTGGTTAAACTTGAACCTTTCGAAGAAATGAACTCCAAGGTATTTAACGCTTTGCTTAAGTGTGATAATTGTGTTATCGGGGAGTGTCAGAGACAGGAGTTTGCATGCTGTGGCTATGCCATTAGGCGAGCGATTCCAAAGGCAGATTGACTCTGTTTTAGTGGGATTGATTTTCATACCCCATTGTAGGTAGTATTCCCAGAGCCTAAGGATGTGTTCCTTCACTCTACCAAGAGCTATTTCTGGGTTTATCGATGCACTATAAGTGATGACTCAGCATATAGTAGGGTTATGTCATTAGCGTGTTTGCTGGTTTGTCGAGGGTGAAAAGATTTGAAAAGGTCAGGTCCAAGACGCGAGCCTTAAGCAACCCCTGCGGAGATGCTTTTGAATACAGACTTGGTATTTCCCACTCGTACGTAAGACTTACGGTTGGTCAAGAAGCTGTGTATGATTGTGATAAGATGTCTAGGCAAGTGAAATGATTTCAACTTGAAAATCTATCCAAACGGTTGGTTCTCAGCAGGTCACAACATTGTGCAAAGAATTTACACATAGCACATAGCACGTCGATTATGCTTAGTAAACCTTCACGCGGTAGTCATTGGGTATTGGGATCCCGCCCCCATCCCGAGATGACCTGCTAAACTATAGAAAGTACGAGTGTTGACAAAGAAACGAAGAAATTAAATAGAACAGCATATTCCTCTCCTGAGTATAATGACTGCCTTCCCGAATCTCAGTGGTCTATCAGAGGACCAGAGCATATTGGGAATGGCACAGCGAATTAATTCAACTTACAGAATCAACGGTGGACTTCAACAGTAAAAAAACAAAGCAGAAGCCCTTGAAAAAGCTCCTCCAACATATCTGGTTGAAAGGTCTCTCAGGGTGTTTCAATACTAGGACAAGGTATTATTTGTACTCGTTGACGTTTTCAAGTTCTTCGCCTAACCACGTCCATCTCTCGTTTCTTGCATATCGCCCATTTCCGTTTCTGAAGACCATTATTTTGGACTTCCTGGTATTAGCCTTCAGATTCCAATGAGAACAATATTGTTCCAGCTTGTTTATCATCATTTGCATCATGTTTGATGTTTCTGCAAGAATGACAATGTTTGAATCTGAGCCCACCAAAAAGTATTCCTTCCGGTAGAAAATGAACTATATCGTCTAGGAAGATAGAAAAAAGTAACGGACTTAGAAGACATCCTTGCTTGACTCCTGTTTTTGGTTTGAACCAATCTGACTGTCTGTTTCCGTCCCATACTGCTGTTCGGTTTCCTTGATAGAGGTTTTGCAGGACTTTCAGTAATTTCGTAGACACTCCAATGCTACTTAATTTGTATATTAATGCCTTTCTGTGTACCGAATCAAACGCTGCTTTAAAATCTACAAAAAAAGCATAAAGTTTCTTTCCTTTTTCAAGATAGTACCTACTTGGCAATATGTACTTGTGAGGCAAAATATATTGTCCACAATGGAGTAACCTTTCCGAAACCCAGCTTGGGATTCGCTCCTCTACCCACTCTGAAAACCTATCCAGAATGATCCCTGTGGATATTTTTGCTATTGCGTGTAGAAAGGATATTCCTCTATAATTGCAAGGTTCTCTTGGGTTTCCTTTTTTAAATATGGGGAATGAGATCCTATTTTTAAAGCCGTTCGGGATATGTAACCCGCAGAAAAAAAATATGAAATTGTAAGTTTTGGTCATATTGTTCAGGAAGTCCTCCGTTGCTCCTTTGAAAAACTCGTGGGGAATCCGATCTTCTCCTTTAGCTTTAATTTGGCCACATCGGCTAATGATTCCGCTAACGCCTTCCACACTGAACCAAATTTGGTAGTCAGATTGAATAAAAAGTAGGTAGAATTGAAGAATGGGTGATCAATATATAAGGTCAATGAAACCCATCCGTTATTTTGAAAAATATTTTGTACTATTCAATAAATTTTGTTGTTTTGAAGAAATGCATAAGATTTTTCGTTTTTATGTTAATTCCACAAAACTTTGTGAAATTGAATAAATTTCATCATTCTTCACTGAAATTAAGTGAATAATCATTCTTCAACTTGACAAAATGTTTCCGAACTTTTCATCATTTTCACGTAGTATTTTATTCAAGTTGAAAAAAAATCTTCACTCTAACACTAAATTTTTTTTGAAGTTGAATAAACATTCTTCCAATTGGTGCATATTCTTCTTCAAATCAACATATTTTTTTGTTAATTTAACACATCCATTTCATCAATATGATGCCTTGTGGTCTTCAAATTGAAGATTTTTTTTCGATTTAATGCACGTGTGTTCCGTCAAATTGATAGAATATTCTTCGGTTCAATGGTTTTTTTTCTTTAAATTTACTATCATTTCTTTCATTTTACGAATATTATTCTTCATTTTAACGCTTTGCTTTATTCGAATTGATAGAAAAATTGTATGGATCTATTCAAATTGGTGAGAAATCATTGCTAAATAAGAAGAACATTTCCTTAAAATCAAACAAATTTAAATATTTCAAAAACAAATCCAATTTTTATTACAAAAAACTCATTTATGGTTTGCTTAACTTATTAATTAGTGCACTAACTTTGAATTATTTTTATCACATCATTGTACAAATTAAAAATCTTGAAACATAGGTCTATTGCCAATAGAACCAAGTTCTGAATATATTTAATCCCGTCGAAGTATACCACTATGCCGTAAGGTTCTAAGACAGTTCACAAAGAGATTGTGTATCAAATAATAAATTGTCTGAAAAAAAATAAAAAGAAAAAGCAATATATTTTTAAATTATCTATTTTCAATACAGATGTTTTTTATATTTACTTACTTTCAGATAAGTCTGTTCTTCTATTCATTTCAGCTAGAATAGATTTATTTGACCTGTAGCTTTCTTCCGGTTTGGTTTGAGTAATAGTACCCCTAGAATATGAGTAAAATGTAAAAATGTAATTTTTTCTTAAATGCAATTGGATATTAGTACTTACATATTTTTTATGTTTCCTTGTTTTCCACAACACTTGCGGTGTTAATATTTATCTTGAAACACGACTCACAATCACAACTCTACTCCAGAACTTCACTTAATTGAATAAATCATGACTTTGAGAACGGTCAAACAAAATAATTAAGAAATTTCTTCGGTTTGAAGAAAATTTCTTCAATTTGAATAAGACACTAAGCAGTATTTGAAGAATTTTCTTCAAATTGAAGAAAATACAACAAATAATCCGTTAAACTGTTCAACTGCTCCAGCTTGTACAATAACAGGTTGAAGAAATATTTTCAAGTTGACAAATTTCGTCAATATGAAGAAAATACTGGAGTGATTTCTTTTAAAATAATGAACAATTTATCATTTTGATTCATGTTGGTTTTGGTCTCCAGTTGTGTTTGCATGTAGATATGAAATGTAAATATATAAAAAAGAAATGTTAATAAATTTTCTTTGTTTTATTTTACACTTGTTTTATTCTTTGTTTTGGTTTCCAAACCACCAAAACAAAGAATAAAACAAGTTGAAAGGAGAAATACTTGAAAATGAAATTTTAATTTCGAAACGCGTCGTAAAAATTATAAAAGTTGTGACAGTTTATTTAATAAAATAAAACAAAGAAAATTTATTAACATTTCTTTTTTATATATTTACATTTCATATCTATCATTTTGAGTACAGTTAAAACTAAAGATTGAAGAAAATTCGTCAAAAAGATTAATTTCTGGAATTTAAAGAAAAAAAAAATATTCCACTCAATGAAATTTATTCAATTTGATGAAAATAAAGCGAACGATTGGAATCGTTACGAAAAGAAGAAAATTCTTCAAGTCGATAAGTTTCGTTAGTGTGAAGAAAATATTAGCGCTTAAGATACTATATTATCTCTGAGAAGTTAGTCGTGTGGGCCACAGGGGTTGCATTCATTTTTTTTTTGTATTTTAACAGTTGAATAATTACTGATGAATGAATTTAAACAAAAATCGATATTCCGATCAACCACAAATCTTTTATGTAAGAAAAAATTGCAAACTTAAAAAAAATAAAATTGACTTAATACTCTCGACTTATCTTCTGCCATTTGAATCTTAAAACTAAATTTAAAAAGAACCGTTTCTTAATGAGACATATATTTTACGTAAGTGAAGTAAATTTGAATAAAAAATTGTGTTTTTGAATAACTGATTCATTGAAAACTAACAAAATGTTTTTGTTAATATGATAAAATTTCATTCGTTTGAATAAAATACTAAATTAAACAGCATTTGAGGAAAATATTTTCGTTTTGGATATTTGGTCTCCAATTCGAAGAAAAGAATAATGAAAAATTGTTGATTTGAATAATTTATTCTCAAAAATATTAACGAAAATGTTTTGTCAATATCACTTACAAGATGAGGTGGATCTAACTATTCCAGTTCGTCAACATGACAAAACTTCGTTTGATTGAATAAAAAACTAAATCATGCATCATTTGAAGAAAATATTTGCGTTTTGAATATTTGGTCTTCAATTCGAAGAAAAAAACTATGAAAAATTGTTGTTTTGAATAATTGATTCTTCAAAAATTAACAAAATATTTTCGTCAATATCACCTACGTGATTTGGTTCAGTGCAGGGTGATATTTCGGTCCAAGAGAGTGACTTCTTGCAGGGGCAGTGTATAATGAAAAGTGTTTCCGCTAAGTGTTTCATTTAAGAGGGATTCAAAGTAAGTAGCTAAGACAGTAGCTTCAACTTTGATGTTATGTCCAAGAGCAGCGCCATTAACTGCCTTGGCAACTTTCCAAAACGTCTTACTATCTTACTATGTTCGCAAGTTTTGCAGCTATTCTCATTGTATAAGCTTTGCGTTTTTGTATGCAAATGTTTTTATAGCATTTGTTAGCATTTTGGTACAATTGCTTCGAATAGTCGGTGTTTATATCTCAGGAGCCTCAAAAAAGCATACGATTTTTTTCTGGCATTTTCACAATCCCAGTCAAGCCATGGTTGTCTTCCTTTTGACTTGTTTATCTTTAGGGGTTTATTTGCCAGCATGAGCTTAATATGCGCTCACGACCCCAGAGAAGAGAAAGACGAGAACTCCAAAGATTGTTCTGCAAGCTCCTCCAGTGCCCTAAGCTTGACGTGATGATCGTTCTAGACGATTTTCACGCAAAACTAGGGAAGCAGGACATCTTTTTAAATACGATTGGTAACCATAGCCTGCATGACAAAAAAAGCTCCGAAAACGGATTAAGGCTAATCGATTTTTCTGCGGGGTTAAAAAAAAACCTAGAACATTAGAGGCTGCTGGTGGCTTGTTGACTTCCCTGCCATTGCTTAGAAGAATACTCGATTGAAAAAGGCACTTGATATCTCCTACGGTAGCAGCGTTTCGACTTATTATGATTGGTTTATCTATCGTTCAAGAAATTACCACAATGTTGTTTTCAAGTTGCACTCCTGAATTTTTTAAAATGTATCCTTAAATGGAGCCTCAATAATTCAGATAATAGTGCACTGTTGGATTGAAAAGAGAAAAACCCGACACATAAGAAAGTTGGGTACAAATTACTACCGTAATTAGATCCGAATTTTCCTTCTCTTGGGGTTTCCATTTGTGGATTCACCTAGGTTAGTTTATATTTCGTATAATATTTCTTATGCCCCTAAGGGTGTCATCTCAAAATATGCATTCTACAGTTATGAATTTGAAAAGTGTTAAATATTTTAAAAGAAATCCATTCAAAGAAAGAGAGAGAGAGAGAGACGCATTAATTAAGTGAACTATAGCATAGTTTTCATGAAACAGCTACTGTGGCCTGAGAGGTAGACGGGAGGGTAGGAACCTGTGTATGTTTTTCGACAAATTTCTGCTACACACATAATCCAATCCGCATTATTAAAACTTGTAACGACTTCCCTTGCAAAAGTTATTCGACCAAAATCTTTTCAAAACTCGCTTAGGTACCTACCTACTGCCGTTGGCATGTACCTATGTACCACCTACCTACCACCCACAACCCACTATAGCTCCAAATCTCAGACAATGAGAATACCTACCTATCTATTAATAGGACCACTTTCGTCATAAACACTTTTCCAACCGAGGTAGGAGCTGGCTTCCAGCTTCCTTGTGACCTTGAATAAGGGTTTTTGATTTTTGACACCCACAGCAACAATGGATATTGAGAAAGAAGCTTTTGTTTACTCATCCTCGTCCCTCAATCCTCAAACAAATTTTATGTACGTAGGTAGGCAGGTATGCATGGGTTTGGTTCGGTTCGGTTTGGTTTGGTTTGGTCGGATATATTCACACTGGGAAGATAAAGAGGTATACCTACCACCAACGCAAATACGGTAGGTGATTAGTTGGGGATTACGAGAGTTACTAGGCAAAAGTGTTTGAATATCTAGAGGAAATGTATGCAACGCCCACATCCGGACTCAAACCTGAAAATCAAATCAAATACACTCCGCCCTAAATAGTAATTGGTGAGATGCCGGCAGTTTGGCACCCACCCCTATTCACCAATACACAAGCAATAAATTGCTATTCGTACATTTATGTTGGAATAATCCAAGCAACAAAAATCCTTCCAACGAGATAACAGAGAGCAAAACATGCGCCCAGCGCCAGCGTGCTCTCCCGGCAACCTCTTTTTCTTGGATTGAAAATAATCATTTCAAATTGGTTGTTTGTCATTGATCATTGTCCTTGGAGTTCTTTTTTTTTCTTGACATAAAAGAAATGCAAAGATTTATAGTCAAATTCTTATTTTACGAGCCTACACTATGCAAGCAAAACAAATTTTCCTACGTTTAACGTTGACAAAAAACTAACTAAACTGGGCCTGGTTTCCGTTCCTGTTTAAGCGATTATTGTCCAATTGTCTATCGTCAAAAGATTGTTTCATGTCACTTTGCTTTTATCAGTTGAAGAATTTCTAAGTAGGTAGGTAGGTATAGTCTTTTTTAACACATTTTTTAAGTGGGTAGATAACTGGAGTTTCATCGACAGTCATTATAAACGTCATAATACATATGTAAATAGGTAATCAGACTAGAGGGTATTGAAGGTAGGCGTGAGGATAAAAAAAGTGCAATCGCCTCTTCCATCATAAGGCATCAGTCATTTTTGACCAAATTTTCAGCCTTTTTTATTATTCTAAATCCATCATTTTATTATCCCTATGCTGCTATTTATAACTAAGAATAGGTAAAGCGAAAATGTGAGTTCATTACTTTGCACTTTTATATTTATTGTAAGTAAGTGTAATAGACAGGGTGCTTATTTATGAGCTTTAGCTGCGCTGTGCAGCGACGGTAAAGCGTAAAGGGTTGCTTAAGGAGTAATCACTGTGTATACCATCATAGTAAGCTAAGCGACGGACGCCAGTAACATTTCAAAACCTTCCCCCAGTCCCCAAGTATGCACACAAATCCCAGGGCTTATATGACTGGAGATCACCGGTGCGGTGCAGTAAAAGAGGAATCAAGCGCAAAACAAGAACCATGCACTTGTTTGTCGAAAAATATAAACAAAATTCAACTAAATTTCGTAAGTTCTCGAGTACAGGGGCGTAGTGAGAGAGGGGTGTGGGGGGTATTGTACCCCCCACGATTTTCCCGAGTCAGCAAAACAAGGAAGAAAAGTCGATTTGTTTTTTTAAACCTGTAGCTAGTACAAATTTTCAATTAGGTATGCAAGGAAAATACAAAAACATTTGAAAGTCCTTGCAGTTGAAAAACTTGTCGAAAACTCGATGGACTGCTACAGCTGTAACAGTTTAGGCTGTCTTTTGAAGGCATTGTAAATGCCTTAGGAGGAATAAAAAGTGATGCCAGTTCTTTTGATAGCAATAGTCGTACCTGCGCTTCTGGGCTGTTGAAAAAATCTTAGATTTTGATTTTATTAGAAAATTTTAATCGCTTATAGATCGGATGCACCATAAATTTAGTTAAATGCTACTTATCGTTACTGCAAATTCCTCTTTTTACTTGTGAGAAATACTCAATTTTCGACGAAAAGCAGTATGTTGTAAGAAGTGTATTCATAAGTTCGTTCATTCAAGCTTCAGCCCCAGGGATTGCTCTGAAGTAACCATAATGCCTTCTTTTGAAAAACCGCAACTAACCGTAAATATAAAGCTGGGTGTTTGTTTTTATATTAAATTGGGCTTTTTTGGTCACTTACATTTGAATATGCAAATAAAAAAACTTTATTTCATATTTTTCCCTACGTTTCGTCGTAACTTCTCTGGGTGTTTTTTGAGTTTGCCATCAACTCACCCTAAAGCCTAGTACGCTGCTGATGCGAAACGGAATTCGTTGATCTCCACGAGCACGTCGAAATCGGGAACGAACACTCAGCGGAAAATATTTGTGTAGAGTATAATCAGCTGTTTAGAAAAAGTGACAATCAAAGTCAATTCAAAAGTCTCACAAGAAGCAATAAAACAAATTAATATTGTTATCATAAAATGTGTTAACAAAACTAACTAAGAACCGTATCCGGGATTGAACTACACTTTCGAAAACTCTGCTTGAATATTTGTGTGGGTGAATCCGGTGATAGGTTGACTCATGCCGCTAAGGTAAGCTCAGGACTATAAAGTGCATTAGTTGAATACTCAACAAATAAACATTTTTTGTCAACTTTCAGGTATCGGAACAATTGACTGGTCAACAACCAGTGTTTTCAAAGGCTCGTTATACCGTACGATCTTTCGGCATCAGACGTAATGAAAAATCACTGACAACGGCCTTGTCAACCGAAAAGAGTCGGTTCCCATTAGAACACCGTAATTAAATCGGAATGAGCGCTGTTAGTTACAAGATGGGGGACCGTCCGTAACTACTGCGTGCTGTTGTCATGTGTTATTTGTTCTATGTAGTATTTGTGTAGTTAGTCTTGTAGTGTATTAGCCAAATGGTCTTTGTCGCCGGCTGCAACCCCCCTACTCCGCAGATTTATGTGTGGAGTAGGTTTCATGTAAAATGTAAAATGTAAATCACTGTTCACTGCACAGTTCGCGGCGCTAAGGCCGAAGAGATTTTGGAGCTAGGCCTTAAAGTCCGTGAATACGAGTTGGGGAGGGACAACTTCTTATCCACAGGAAACTTCGGTTTCGGTATCCAGGAACATATCGATTTGGGTATCCACGTTGGATTCCTACATCGTTTGACAAAGCTTCCGCCACGAAGTGGTTCCAACAAAATACGACGGAATCATCTTCAACAGCAAGAAGAAAATTTATCAGTTTTCAACTATTTTTTAAATAAAAGATAAAAAAATCCAAAAGCAAATAAAAATTTTTATTCAGTTTTCATTAATTCGGTCGATGTTTCGACTACAATGGGTGGATAAATGATGGACGGAAAAGTATGGAGAATTTTAAAATTGTAGTAAAAAGATCTACTACAATTATCCACCTATAAAACACTTTCCGCAGAGCAGCAGCGTACTGCACGACGAAAAGGTGAGCGAAATTTTTCGTTTACGATTCCGTCCTGTCATTTTTGTATGGGATTTTTCTTTTCGTTTCAGCAGCGTACTATAAGCTTTAAGTAAAACTAGGTTTTTGCTGAGGAGAGGTAACAAACAGTTAGTTAGTTTAGTTTTTAAATGATTTTTATTTCATGAAATTTACAATGGTTTTGTTTAGCTTTCATTATATGACATGGCCTACGCCGTCTGTCAGTCGGCAAATAATACTTAAATAAGAGTATTTTTACAGTGGTTTTTTAAATCTTTCTTTCTTTTTATATACAGTCAAACCTGGATAAGCGAGAGTTCAAGGGAGCACAATCTCATTCTCGCTTATAGAGGTTTCTCACTAACCCGTTTTTCTCGCTAAGCAGGTACATGGGTCATGGCTCATGGGTAGCGTTTCTCACTTATAGAGGAAAAATAGAGAATTTTCCGTTTTGACATGATGCAGAACTGAACTTTCCTTCGCAATTGATAAATTATAAACTGAGTAAGTCCGACAAACAGGACGGTACACAGGGACACGTATCCATTCGAAAAGAATGCGATAAAATACCAAATTTTTTTTAGTTCTACGAAATAGAATGGGTACAATATTGACGAGAAAACAATACAAAAACAATGGAAGAATGGTCAATGAGAGAAAAACGACTCTCTCTTACAGAGATTTCTGTTTCTCGCTAATATAGGTTTTGGGAGCTTAAAATGTCGGGTCCTGGCTATTACTCTCACTTATAGAGTTTTCTCACTTATCCAGTTCTAAGTAAGTAAGTAAGTAAACTTTATTGAGATTTTTCTTATTATAAATTTTTTTTTTTTTACATTAACATTTTTTTTTCCTTATTTTCTACTATGAAATTTGCTGACTTAGGATTGGCCAAGCTATACATATTTTGTTTTTTTTATTTTTGTGCTAGGCTTACTGCATATCTGGTACTGAACTTAAATTAAATGTGTCCACTCAAAAAGACCATCAGTTTGTATTTGGGTTGGAACTTATTCTAAAGTAAAATGGGTGGTGTGAAGAGAAGGGGGGGGGGGGGGGGGAGGGGGTTATCCAGTTCTCACTTATCCAGGTTTGACTGTATATATATTTTATGTATTGTTTTAGAAAAGTTCAGTGAGGATTCGCGTTCTGTAACTCAATGCTATTTTCAAGTATCTGTACAAATTCTCCCATTCAGTTGTTCCATTTAGGATATCTATAATTTCAGCCTCGTTAAGGTAGTTCTTTCTGAATAAACTTCGCCTAGTTTCTGCAAGCATAGGACATCTGCCCACAAAGTGAAACACGTTCTCTATTTCCCTAAGGTTGCACATGCCGCAGTTTTCTTGTAAATCGCTCCTGTGAGGTATATGATTCAGGGGGAGTAACTCTCCCCGTGTTTTTTAAACAAGTGACATGAGGTCGGTTGAAAATTCCGCCCTGAAGTAGTTTTTTGCTGCTAAGTTGTAGTCAAGCTGCGCATAAATGTTTCTATGAAATGAGCTCCTGGCTTCACGCTTTTTTTCATCTACTAAGCTGATTAAATTGTAGAGTTGGCTTTTCCATGTGTTAATCGAGTCATATTCAAGATCGAGCGAGAGTCCACTGTACTGGGCTAAATTATTCCAGGACTCAAACCAAGAAATTCTCTTCCTGATCACCAGCCTTGTTATCTGCTTAGGCAATCGTGTATCATCCATTTCAGTTGTCTTTAGTATTTAGTCAACCTGCATTTTAAGTGTTGAGACAAACATCGGAGAAAGACTTGTTTCCAGCAAAAGGATGTGGTTAGCCGTACTGCTGGGTAGTTTCAATGTGCGCTTCAAAAAGTATCTAAGAATTTGCTCCACTTCTTCGAATTCTTTGTGTCCCCAAACTTGTGCAGCGTAGAACATTATAGACTTGGCCGTTGTTTTGAAGATTTGGTATTTTGCTTCATACTGAACAACAAACATTGACATTTCTTCAAATGAACAGGCTTTGTCATAGATTTTTTTTTTTTTTTAAGAACAGAAAACCTAGGTTTTTTTGGCAATTAAACATGACGCTGTACAGTATGTTTCTGTCAATACTATCATATCCGGGATTTTCCTATGATCTTCAGTGTGCTGTACGAATTTGTTGACGCGGGGAGTTCTCAGACGTTTACATAGATAAGGTTCTCCAATCTCCATTCATTGAACATGCTTTTCATCGGCTAAATCATGCAGCTGGATCATTCTCTTTTGAATCTCTACCTGCCTTGATTTAGGAGTCAAGGCCGTGTGCAAATGCAGTTTTATTTGATTTAAGCTTACATACAAATTTTTGAGGAATTCAACCAACTATATCGTGGGTTTATCTGCGGAGTGGTAAAATGAGAATAATTCTCCGCCTGCAGTTTTTTAAACTTCTTTTGATTTCGATATCTAGTTTTGCTTCTGAAGAATGTAACGAACTACTGCAATAGTAGCTTTTCCCGATCATCAGAATATACTGTGTTTCTACCATCCTTGGTTGTCTTTACGGGCTTGTTTTTCCACCCTTGAATGATTTTTTTAACTTTTGGTACAAACTAAAGCTAGCATATATCATGACATTTCTATATTTCTTCAATCAAGCGCTTTTCATGCTGCTTTTTCCGTTTGAGAACTTGGTGTTCTCTCCTTCCTTTCTCTTTCTTCATCGGAATCAACCATTATTTTGGTCATTTTAAGCAGTGATTGGTCATTTTTATTTTCATTTATGGACACAAAGTTTTTTATCAAGTGGCAACCATGCTCCTGTGTCGTCGGATTCTTGTAAGCAGTCATTTAGTAAACTTAAAATAGTTCTCCATTATTTACGCACGGCGATGTGTAATGATAGGCTAAATTCATTAAAGCTATGCCTTATTCCTCAAATGATATTGTTTTTTAATTGGATCCAATTGGATGAAATGCTGCTTTCTTCTACGAATGACTCTTCAACAAAAAAAACACAGATAAAGTCCATTTCTATAATAATTTTAAGCACCAACCTAAACTCTATAACCCGAAAACAATACCAAATCCCAATCATGATCCAAAACCTTATATCCCCACTAAAAAATCCAAATCCCAATTGGACTTTTAAAACAAAAATTTTCCCAAATTTTTTGGTCCAATAACGAACTTGTTGTTAAGACCTCAAGCTGCTCCTAAGTTGATTCCAAACCATCCTCATCATTACATCCAAAACAGCCATGTTCCTTTTAAATCTCAGCAAAGAGTCTCTTTTAATTTAGCTCCCACAGCTCACAGTACCTCTCTACCCCCTAATCAATCCTCCTCAACATCCTCTTCTATGGATAAATCAACCTTCCCATGCTTCGACCTTATAACATCTGGTGCAAAATACCTTAATTTTATTACTTCCCACATACTTAATCTGGCGCAACTGAACCACCTTCCAGTTTAACTTCCAGTTTTGACCCCCTTTTGCCTCCCACAGTCAAACTTACCCAACAAACTATTGATGCAACTGAATCACGGTACGCCCTGTCTAGACTTAGAGACAAAAAGACATACGAAAATATCCGAATCTTCCTGGCTTACCTTCATGATAAGTCAGACATAGTTTGCTTCGAAGGCAAAACATAAACCAGTGTCATTGTCTCTATTCAGCAGGAAGGTCTTCCAACTAATGCTCCGACACTTAAGAAGCTGTATATCAAGTACCATGAGCTTTTTAATCTGTCCCCTAAAAAGGTCGCAAATGATCTAGAAGCTTTTGTTTATTATTTTCACTCAAAGCGAATATCCCACCTTCAACGCAGTAGAGCTGACCCTGAGAAGTTTTTTCGTTAATAATTCAACCTCTTCAAACCTCCCCTGACCTTTTATTATCAAAATGTAAGAGGCCTGCGTTCTAAGACTCAAGTGGTGTTGCAACAATCTCATGCCTTACCTTTTGAAATTTACGTCCTTAACCCCGAAACCTAGCATCAACAACCAGGAGTTTTTTCCATCTACTTTTAATGTTTACCGGGATGACGATCAAAACCGTCAAAGTGATGATTCCCCTTGTCGTGGTGTCTTAATTGCTGCCATCAACTCGATTGACTCAGCTTCTTTCAGTATCCTCGTCCCCAAGTCTTGATTATATTTCCATTAGATTAATACTACCCCATAAATGTCTTCATGTTATTTGCTTTCATATATTACCATCTCAACCACTGGAATCCTATGAACTTGTAACAAAAAACAATTGACCATATCAAAGATTTGTGTAATCCCCGGGACGAAATCCTTATTTTTGGTGACTTTAACCTGCCTTACTTAAAATGAAATTTGTCTGATAGCCAATCGTCTTACACTGCTTCAAACCCTACTTCTGTTAAAGAATGTTTATTCGTTGATCGACTTAATGATATTATACTGAAAGCCAATTCAGCACTTGGTTTCATTAAGCGATAGTCAAAAGAATTCTCCGACCCTTACGTAACCCGATCTCTGTACATTACCTTTGTTCGCCCTTTCCTTGAATACGCCTGCCAAGTTCACAATTCCAGAATTGAAAGTATTCAGCGCCGTTTTCGTCGATTTGCCTTGAGACATCTTCCTTGGAATAATTCTGTGATTCTCCCTCCTTACCAAGATCGCATCAATCTTCTCAGCATGAATACTTTGAAAGATCGAAGAGAAATATTCGATATTCTCTTCATTCACCGTGTCCTTTCTGGAACCGTCGACTGAACAAGCGTTTACAACTCATCTTTTTCAACACTAATCCTCGCAACATACGAAATCCTCGCCTCTTTTACCTACCTCCTCATCGAACGTCATATGGCTCAAATGAACCTATCTCCCGAATGCTGAGTAATGTTAATTCGAGTTTCAACAGTTTTGACTTCAACCTCACCACCCCTTGCCTAAAACTCCATCTTTTAATTCACACTCCACAGTCCACATTAACAATAGCTATTAGTTTCTTAGATTTTAAGTTAGATTAAGAATCAGCTTTTATTAAGCCGAATAAATGGGGGTTTTGCCCCCACCAAAATTAAATTAAATCTACAATGCATGATGTACGATCTTTCCCGTGCAGTATCGGGTTAGAATAGCACTGCAGCGCCTCCCCGCTTGTCGTAAAAGGCGACTAAAGGAGCAATCATATCTGGACGACTAACATCAAAGTGAGTCTAGCGACACACATACCACCGAAAAACTCTCCCCAAGTATGCATGCAGATCCCGGGGTTAACACGACTGGAGATAACCGGTGTAGTAATAGGGAAATCAAACTCATTAAATGGAGCATGCATGTGTCGAAAAGGATGAAAGGAAAATTTTTGAAAAATTTTGAGCATTATGGAAGTACTTGCAAACATAAGAAGCACTACCCCGCCAGGCAGTTCCATTGCTATGCATGGAGCTGATCCTGGACCGAGCAGCAATGTTCGGGTCAGAGCTATACGGATTCCGGGGGCTAGCAAAGTAATGCGACGAGTTGGACGAAAATTTAGAGTCGCGAGTTGGAACGTTGGAAGTATGACTGGTAGAAGTTTCGAACTCGAAGAGATGATGAGAAGGAGGCGAGTGGACATCTTGTGTGTTCAGGAAACGAAATGGCGAAACACAGCAAACAAAGCCCGTTTCTTAGATGCAAAGACCAAGGCTTACAAGATGTTCTACTATGGAACAGAACAAGGTAGGAACTGAGTCGGTATCATCCTTGACCAAAGTTTATGTAACAGCGTGTTGACCATTTTGAAGTCCAGTGACCGTTTGATGTCTTTTAAATTGGTGATGGAAGGAAAGGTCTGGAATATAATCAGTGCATATGCTCCCCAAATAGGGTGTGAGCAGGAGGAAAAAGATGCATTCTGGCTTGATTTTCATAACCTACTTAAGAACATCCCAAAAGAAGAGTATTTGTTTGTTGGAGGAGATTTGAATGGACATGTCGGGAAGACAAACGAGGATTATGAAGACTGCCATGGAGGTTTGGGATTCGGCACCAGGAACACTCCTGGTGAAGATATTCTAAATATGTGCAAGTCATACGGTCTAATCGTACTAAGTACCATGTTCATCAAACAAGACCGACACCTTATCACTTACAGCAGTGGAGGAAATGAAACCCAGATTGATTACCATTTGGTAACCAATTACATGAAATCTCGGGTGAAAGACTGCAAAGTGATACTAGGAGAAGCTGCCGCTCAACAACACCGTCTTCTTTTAACAGAATTTTTTAATTTAAATTTAAATTTACGGATGCGGTGAAGGAAGTCAAACAAACAAAGGCTCCTAGGAGAATCAAGTGGTACAATCTGGAGAAAACCAAAGGAAAGCAATTCATTTCGTATATGCAAAGTTAGCTGTGTAATACCATCGACGCAGTTTCAAATGCAATCACGGCACAAAATATGTGGGATCGCCTACAACGAACCTGCTTAGAGAGAGCCAAATCACTGTTAGGAGTCTCAAAAGGACACCACCAACAAGCTAAAGAAACCTGGTGGTGGGATGATGAAGCTAAAGCAGTGATTAGAAAGAAGAAAGCAGCTTTCCAAGCTTGGTCGAAGTGCCCGTCAAGAAATACAAATGAAAAAGCGCGTCTCAAAATGGAATACAAGAGCTGCAGAAAAGAAGCGAAGAAAAAGTGCGCCCAACTTCAAGCAAAAAGCACGGAGGGCCTGTATCGAGAGCTGGAAGAGATTTCTTCCCCAGCTGCTGAAGCAAATCAGGCAATCCAAGAGCTAAGACAAAGCAACTTGAATAAGGGAGCAACCATTTTCAAAATAGCCGCTCAGAGAAGGAGAAATGCGCAGGAGATTCGTTCGCCGAAGTTCATAAATGATGCTCAAGGACTGCTACTTGTGGATGACGACAAAATTCTTCACAGGTGGCGACAGTATTGTGATGATCTTTTGAATGAACAGTTTTCTCGGCGCCACTTTCCAACAGCTGCACCTAACTTTACGGAAGTATCCGACGTCACAGTCGAAGAAGTTAGGGAGGCAGTTAAGAATTCCAAAAAAGGCAAAGCGATTGGACCGGACGAAGTACCATTTGAGTTTTGGAAAAATATGGGAGACATCGGGTTGAGATGGCTCACGATTCTCATCTCCAAACTTATAACAGGTGACAGTTTGCCTAATCAATGGAGGGAAAGTTTTCTTCTTCGAATGTACAAGGGAAAGGGAGATACCAGAAGCTGTGACAACTATCGTTCGATCAAGTTGATGTCCCACACTATGAAGATCGTTGAGCGGGTTTTGGATAGCCGACTGCGGAAAATAATAAGGCTGTCTGATGACCAATGCGGGTTTGTCGCGGGTAAGTCAACTACAGACGCAATCCAAAGAATAAGGATCATTATGGAAAAACACCGAGATGCCTTAGAGGATTTGCATATTGTGTTGGTTGACTTCGAAAAAGCATTCGATCGACAACCGCGAGATCTGATATGGGTGGCCCTCAGACACCGAGGAGTTCCTGAAGCCTATGTGCGAATAATTATGGACATGTACGAGGGAGCAGTTACAAAAATGAGATGCCCAGCTGGAGTCACCTAAGAATTCCAAATAACAGTAGGTGTACATCAGGGAAGTGTCTTGAGTTCACTGCTCTTTATTGCTGTCCTGGATTATTTTCTCGAAGGAAAAGTGACGGACAATAAAGTACAACAATTATTCTTTGCTGGCGATGGAGCCATCATAAGCGAGGATATTACATCCCTGCAACGAGCACTTGACGTTTGGATTGATGTTCTGGAAGGAAATGGGTACCGTATTAGCGCTAAAAAGACTGAATACCTGTGCTGCCCTTTTTCTGATCCAGACAAGCCTATTCCAGACATTTATTTGAATGGAAATGTGCTTCCCAAGTGTGAAAAGTTTAAATATCTGGAATCTATGATCAATAGTGAAGCAACTTGTGATGACGACATCAATCATCGAGTAAGCGTAGGGTGGATGAAGTGGCGAGAAAACTCCGCTATCTTCTGTGATCGAAAAATGCCCCCTAAGCTGAAGGGAAGACTCTACACAGCAGTTGTCCGTCCAGCTCTGACATACGGTTCACAATGTTGGACAATGTACAAAAAGTATGAGAGCAAATTGACGGCAGCCGAAATGAAGATGCTTCGGATGACAGCAGGAGTAACAAAGCTTGATCGAATTAGAAGTACTAAGATCCGTGGAAGCCTTCATGTCAAAAGTACCATCTGGGACAAAATTCAGCACGACCGGCTCAGTTGGTATTGTCATGTTCAAAGGAGAGATCCGCAGAACCCCGTCCAAAAGGCAATATCGTACAACGTTTCAACAAATTCGCAACGAAAAAGAAAAGGCAGGCCAAAACACTCCTGGTACAAGCAAATGCAAAAACAGCAGCAGTTGGTTGGCCTCAGACATGGAACAATCCAAAACCGGGAGGCTTGCCGACGCTTTCTGAGGTCAACGCGGCGTACCCCACAGGCGGATCACTTGTTGTGATCGCTTCAAGATCACTACTCGTAACGCCGGAAATGAAAAGAAGAAGCATGATGTACGATCTACCGTCGTCATTCTACAATGTAGGTACTTATTGGCTCCCATTATGTATAATGGATGGCATGTCCTCTTGTTACGTGAGAGTTCGAGGTTCAAATCCCCGAAATCTAATATTATTTTGTCGTGCCGTAAAAAATGGTTTTTAACTCAGCCCTTCGAAATCGGCGTAAGATTTTATATAGGTCTTTGAAGCTTCGATGTTCCTCGAACTTTGTTGCACCATCATATATAAACCTTTTTTGATTCTAAAAACCTATTCATATTCATTCACGTTCATATACCTATCCTAGATCAGTAAACCAATCTATCGCCATCGTATATACAAACAATTAGCATGCCTCTAACTCAACACTCTTATTAAAATCACACAAGCAAAAGAAAAGAATTCCCGCTCCATCATCAGCATGGTGGTAGGTCGGTCGTTCTATTTCAAGCATTGTAATAAAATAACACACATTTAATTCCATTTGAAACGAATAGCGAATCACTCAAGTGTTAACGCACATTGTACAAAATATTATTTCAAATCGATAGAATGTGTCGTCAGTCGTCACATTAAAGTGTAAACACTCTGCGGCATCAAAAACACCACTCACCATTCTCCTCTACAATGCGGCTACCAATTCTGTAAGTAAATCAAAATTTTTGTGACCGATTACAAGATTATCCACATATTTCGATTGTTCTCATTCATTCCACTTGAATGAAAATCATATACTCGTGTGCTCGTATAGCAATGTAGATTGAACTGTGAACGACATTTAACTGACGACTTTTTTGTCCTAATAAAGTTCCTCAAGTGTAAATAAAACTTTTTTTGTGTAGCTCCTTTTGCAACATTGTGTCATTCATGTATTTTTTTTTGTCCTTTGGCTTCGCATACAATTAAGCGTGCAATGGCAAGCAACTTAATTTTCTCTAACGAAACAACAGTCTCTCGACTCTCGAGCCCCGGAGCTATAAACGGAGCTGGACGACGAAACGCGGCACGCTGTCGCGCTGATCAACTTTGAGATGCATATGTTTTTGTTATTTTTTTTTTCTTTTATGTCATGCTGTGTTTAGTGACAAGGCAAAAAGAAATCTTTAGATTGGTTTATATGGGAACCATTATCATATAATTTTTCGTTCGAGCATAAATAATGGAGAAGTAATTGTTGATATAACATTAAGCTTAGAATCGAAAGCTTGGTGGAGAACGTTCACCCGAAAATAAAAAAGGATCTAGTTTTAAATATGAAACCACTTAATTCCTTTTCTCGACGCTACGAATGTCGTGATCTCGAAGAAATTACAACTCTCTTATACTGTCTCACACTACTGAAATCGTCGGGAAGCCTCACGATCTTGGATTATTCCATGTCGAGGCCAACCAAATGCCGATGTCATCTTTATTCCTGGTTCTTCGCAAAACTGTCTGAACTTTGCATGATATCGCCTTTTTGACAGGGTTCTGCAGATCTTATGATGAGAATACCAACTGAGGCGGTTGTGCTTTATTTTTCCAAAATGGTATTTTGATGTGAGGGCTCCACAGATCTCCTTGTAGTCATACGAAGAATCTTCGTCTAAACTCCCGTAAACGTGCACTCTTAGGGCGAATTCCTAAACGCAGGCCTTGCTGAGCAAGTCAAATGCTAAGCAAAAATAATCACAAGTAAAATTTGCAATGCAATTAAAAGTATGCAAGTGTTTTTTAATAGCTGCACAAATTCACTTGCAATTGCGGGAAAAAAAGCCATCTGGTACGTTTTGGGACATTCTGCTTTGAAGGGATTTTTTTTGTCGGCATTTATAGGAACTGTGTGCTTTGCATAATTTGTGCAAGACTTGCGTTTAGGAATTCGCCCTTATACTTTGTATATTGTCCAACAGTGTGAACCTTATGAGTGCTGAACGCACAGCCGCGGTTAAGTGTTAATCTAAGGGAGCATTTTTCTATCACAGAAGATGGAGGAGCTATGCCGTCACTTCACCCACTATGTGCATAGTCGATTATTTATGTCGTCAATATAAGTTGCTTTGATCAAAAATCTCAGATATTTATCATCAGTCCAATAATCAGTGTCTGGAATAGGCATGTCTGGATCAGAAAACGGACAACACAAGTCCTCAGTCTTCTTTGGATTAATAAACGGCATCTTTTGTCTTCTAACACATCTAGACATATGTCAAGTGTTCCTTGCAAGGATGTAGGATACTCACTCATGATAACTCCGTTCCGTCAGCAATGAATGATTGAGGTACTTTGGTGTCCTGCACCTTATCTATCAGCAGTGTCTTTTTATAAGACTATGAGCACTTACACCAATTTACGGTTCATAGCACTCGCACAGGTTAGCGGTCTTCACCTTATAAGCAAGTAGTCAAGAGCTATAGTAAAGAGCAGAAGTCTTTAAACGCTTAATAAGTACCTATAATTCTTCTGAGACTTGGAATGCTTCGGTGACTGCAGCTTTCAAGATGTCCGTCCAGCTCCTTCATAGATGTCCTCGATCATCCGCGCAAAGGCCTCCGGAACTTCTCGTTGTCGACCATATCAGATCTCGCCGTTGTTCGATCGTATGTTTTTTTCGAAGTCAGGCAGCACTGTATGCATATCCCTTGAGGAATCACGATTGTTTACATTAGGATCGTTGATCGCATCTGTTTTTTGACTTCTAGACCCGCTTGGGCCATCAGATATCCAAAGTATTCGAGAAAGTTCTCAATCGAGCTCTGTCCACATGGGCTGAGGACAAACATATTATTCCAGAAAATCAGTTCGGTTTTAAGGCGGGCCATGATACCACACATGCCGCGTCTAAACTAGTATCAGATATTCAATGGAACAAAGCTAAAAATCAGTGTACGGGTGCATGTCTGGTTGACTTGGAGAAGGCTTTCGATACCGTTTGGTTAGACGGTCTTTTCTATAAGTTGATCAGGTATGGCATGAGTAAACCACTGCTTTATATTCTAAATGACATGCTTCATGGTAGAACGTTTGTTGTGAAAAGTTGCAACACAACTTCTACCAGAACTTTTAAAATACAGAACGGTCTACAACAGGAGGCGGTGAATTCGCCTGTTTTATTTAGCATTTTCACCGGCGATCTAATTGGTTCTCTTCACCATGCTATAGCGTACGCCGATGACCTTATTGCGTACAGAACAGGTCCAAAGATCGAAGTCATCAGAATACTTTTGCAGCGTGACTTCGATAAGATCCAGCAATATTGCGATGACTGGAAGTTGAAAATCAACGTCCAGAAATCGGAAACAATTGTGTTTAGAACCTCGTTGGCTCGGGCCTCATGGGATACGAGAAAGAACTGGCGAAAGCTGGTGATCGTTGATCTTCATGGCCACCCACTGCCAAACAAAGTAGTAGTCAAGTACCTTGGCATCTGGCTAGATCAGTATCTATATTTTAACAAACATATGGATGCGGCTCTGGCCAAGGCTAGGGGAGCTTTTGCTCTGACAAGGCGACTGTTTCACAGCAGTCAACTTGATAGCAGAGTGAAGGTGATTTGCTACATGGCCCTCATAAGGCCAATGATTGTCTATGGGTGCCCCGTGTGGTTCAATGTTACAGCGTCTCAAATGGAAAAGATTCGGGTGTTTGAGAGACAGTGTCTGCGTACCTGTCTTGGATTGCACAGAACACCAGAGTCGGAGTACAGAAAATATTATCCTAATGAGGTCCTTTACAACGGGGCTCAAATAAACAGGATCGACAACTTCATTATAAAACTGACTCGTGGTCACACTGCAAGAGCGATGACCTCGACCAATGGCCTGATTTTTGGGGCTTATTACCCCAACACTGAATATATGGAGAAAACGCGCTTCAGTGGATTTGTCCCACCGGAGGCTTTCCTCTATTTTGATATGGTAGGGCTGATTCAGGATAGGTTGGCGATTCCGCTAATCTACCACGTCTGCCGGAAGTGCATGGAACGACGGCTCCTTTACAACCGAGACGTCACCGCAGTAGGCGGAGAAGCTGAAGGGCTCCTCCGGTTCAGTAGGGCGGTCTCAGATCGCGATCGTCGTGACGTTGTTAAAACGTCGAAAATGTTCTGGTGGTTGTCGGAGCAACAACATGAATTTGATAATGATAGCGAGTCGCCAATGGCTGGCTTACACAGGTTTAGCGTGTAAGTCTTAGGGTATAGGGGGTGGGCACAGTGGCAAACAAAAAAATCACAAAAAAATCACAAAAAATCCAAAAAAAAAAAACATAAAATCAAAAAAAAAAAAAAATATTACAAAATACAAAAAACCAAAAAAAAAAAAACAAAAAAAACCAAAAGCTTCTGTGGCTGCTCTAGTTTTAAGTAGATTTAAGTAGTTTTAATTAGTTTCAATTAGTTTTAAGAAAACAAAAAAAAACATGATCTATCTAACTAAGTTTTTTAAAATTTTCTTAGTTTTAACTTGCTCTAGTTTTAGATTCATATCATAAGTTATCATAAGGCCGAAAGGCATTAGTAGTAAAATATTGAATAATTTAGAGTACCCGCCTAGGGTCAGTAAGTTAATTAAGGTATTATATAAGCTAGTTTTACACATTTTTGTTAGCATGTAAGTAGATATAAGAAAAATTGAATAAAAATGAATTGAAAATAAAAATGAAATGCATGTCCGCCTGTTAATCTAGAGGTTCGAGTTCGGATCCCAACAGAGGCAAAAATGTTTTTTCTACGGGTATCGCCTTTCGCGAGGAATTGGCAAGTCCTCCGTTGGTATTCATTGCCATGAAAAGCGCTTTCTTGATTAGCCGTTCGGAACCGGCAGAAAATTGTAGGTCCCCTCCATTTCCTCACAAGGGTTGGTTGTGAGAAATGCGCTAGGCCCAGGGGCTCCTCGCTCTGTAGCGCCACCCTATTTATTTTTTTTTCTTTTTGAGCGGCAAGTTTGAAGATTATTTCATCTTTATAAAAGTAGTTCCTTGAACAGCTTGATTTGCATAAGCAGCCGCGGCAGAAACCTCTTTTCAGCCAACGATACATTCCCTCCAATCCCTTTGCTTGGAGTTGGGTGCACTTCTTCTTGTTTTCTTTCTTGCAATTTAGTATTACCCTACGATGCGAGCCATTTAATTTTTATATTATTTGAGGAGCACTTTGACCATGCCTAGAAAGCCGTTTCTTTCTTACTTATTTATCACAGCTTTAGCTTCATCATTTCAGAGAAGCATTTCTTACAGCCCTCCAATATCTTTTCTTGGAGTTGGACGCACTTCCTCTTCGCTTCTTTTTGCAGCTTTCGAATTATCGTAAAGTAGCTGACACAACCGGTATGAAGTAGCTCGGTTATGTTCCCGTTCTCGTTTCCGTTCCCGAGGGAATATAGAAAGAAATATGTAGCCTATGTTATTTCTCAGACCTTAGACTATTTTTGTACCGAACTTCATTCAATCGACTCAGTAGTCTTGGAGCCTGTTCAATACAAACTCGTTTGCGTTCCCAAAACACAAACCCAGGTGAAGCAACAATCGAAGGAAATTAACTTTGAAATTAAGGAAACCTACTCTTCTGCTTGCACCTACTTCAAAAACGAAGTTCAAACGGCCGAAAAGGTTTGATTATTTCATAGACGGTATTTCCGATGTCCCCTCTAGCTGTCACCTACACAAAGTCCTCGCGTCTGATAAGCCTGCAAACTGAGGAATCCGGCCAAAGAGAACCGATCTCAGACAAAGAGCTTAAAAGATGTACCTACTGGAACTCCTCATAAAAACCTACTTTCTCGAATACATTTTACAGCTCCGCTAGCTCCAAGTCTACCACCAGCTTTTGGTCCCATAACCGAAAGTGGGAGAAGACTAAGTAGAATCTATCTTCCAGAAACAAGAAGCTAAATGGATGGCTTTCGTCTTCAAGAGAGGCTGAGAGACTTAAATCTAAAATAAAGGTATCTACGATAGCAAAGTAGCGTCTGAAAAAGTACTCTTTTCCAAAATATCAAACAAGGACTCAGCTTTCAAGGAAATCCTCCCACCCTTTTACTGCCTTCAAATACCCTTTATTTAAAAAAAACTGTCATACCAACTGCTAGAATTTAAACGTGTGTTCAATTTGTTGAGAAAAAGCGCAAAGAACCCAATTACCAACTGTAATTAGATTACCAGTATTCAGTACTCTACGAGCGGTACACAACACGTACACCCTTTTTTCCATCACCCTTGTATAGTCAGTCCCAGGGGATATGGAAATTCAGAAATTATGAGTGTCAGACCTGCGACTTGTTATTACTCGTGTCTTCATGAAAAAGGGGTTTCGGGTTAAAATATTTTTGTTCGAATTCCACAAAACAAAAATATTGATTTAATTGTTGCTCTTTGAAGGATGAGAGACTGCCAAAAAAAAGAAAACACAAAAGGGATGCAATTCCGTGTAGGAACACGTACTGAATGTGGATTTTTCAAAAGAAGGAGGAGATTATCACACATTAGGTAGTTAGAATATTTTTGCGAATGCACGAGCCATGTAGCTTAAAAGACGCAAATGCAACGAAAACAAAAGACCAAATACCTTGTCAGTTTTCTTGGTAAGAGATTTAGGATCAAAGTAATTCCAATGATGAGTGCATAAGAAAATGTATGTATAGGTACCTATATGCTTATGGATTTGAAGAAAAAAGAAAACCTTTAATGGCAAATAATCTTTTAAGTATACTTTCAACCAATTGTACACAATGACTTGAGACTACCTTCTTCTTCTGGTCATTTGAATTGATCTTCATTGCATTTATTGAATTATCCCGTTATGTATATGTGAGTCAAGAGATCTATTCAGAAAGTGTCTCGATTGTCAACAGAGTGGAGATCACAAGAATAATGTTGTAAAATTGTGGGATGAGCCGCTTGTTATTGGGATTCAATGCAGCTAATAGGACAAATTATCGATAATTCTGTAAACATAATTTTTCGGTTCAGATAGGTATACTTTTTTTGTATTATTAATCATCGACAAGCTAACGCGTGACAGATTGCATATACCTACTGATAACAATAAAAAATAATAAATCATATAGGAAGGTATAAGGCACTTGTTAAAATATATAAATGTAAAACAACTCGTTTTTAAATATAAATAAAACTTGAATACACCCAGAGAAAAACATCCTAAGTCGGGGGCTGATTTGTCTTAGGACTAAGGCCGTCTTGAGCTTTCTTAGCTCTAACCTATCATGCCTTAAATTGCTAAGGTAAATATCATTGGTTTCGAGCTTTGCTAAGAATTGCTTAGAACTGGGGTAAATTTGACCAAACATTTTATGCAACAACTATTTTTTTGCCTTAGCAATTTAGGTAAAATATTTCTGATTTACCTTAGGTGTCGCCTGTTTTAGCATATTTCCTAGTGCAATCTTACTTATTTTGTTTTGTCTATACTAAGGCATCTTAACTTAATGCTTTGGTAAATTTTACCTTAGACCTTACTTAGACCCTAAGGAAATGCTTATTCCTTTTACCTGGCTTAGGTTAGGTTAAAACGGCTGTCAGGAAAACAACTGACACACTTAGACCAGGGGTCGAATCACGGCATCAGTGATCGAATAATACATGACTGAATTGTGTGTATTTGGCATTACCTCTCACGTTATCGAGTTAACTATCGAGCATCTAGTACAATAATTTTAAATTTTGTCTTCAGTTATCGAACTGAATTTCATTCGAAACATAAAGAGCTCACGGATAGGAGGAAATTGCCTTTAAAATATGTAAATATTATTGTTTGATTTAATTAGTATGAAAATTTTAACCAATAATCTTTTTAGGTCAAACTTAAATAAATTAAATATCCAACAAAAAAACATGATGGCAGATTTTATGGCCAAACATCCCAATTTGGCAAAAAACATGTTGCCAAATTGCCAGCAGGGGAAGGCCACTTCTTCGAGGCTTTGGAAGGAGCTGACAGAGCGGCTCAACTCAATTGGACCACCAATAAAAGATCAAAAAGGCTGGAGGAAGGTTAGTACCTACTTGTATTCTTTAGTCTTTAGATGATGATTTGCATTATATAATACGCCAAGATCTTAGGAAATATATGATGAAAAATTATTATGTTTATAAATCTGAGCCGAGGCTGGATAATTACTTTTTAATGTTTTATTTTCTTTTGTTTAGACATTTGCAGACCAAAAGTACCAAGTGAAGAACAAATTGTCTTTCAATAAAGCCTCCAAAGTGCGAAGTGGCGGTGGTCCATTCGAGGAGAAATTGTTGACAGTGGCTGATGAGCTGATTTTGTCAGCAGCTGGGCTCGATGTTGCAGTGGAAGGCATTGCAGTAAAAAATTTTGGAGCTTCCAACCCGGTGAGTCTACTTGAAGAAACTCCGCAATCACCCGCGCATTTGCCTTCCACGTCAACTGCAGCTCTTCTAGCTGAAACATTTGAGAACATAGATCCGCTCACTTCCCTAAATTCAATGCTCCACACAGAGTTTTTGGAAATCGAGGACGATTACGCCCATCAGTCAACTCCGCTGGCTCCTGTCCAGAGCCAAAGAAAGTTAAGCTCGAAAAAAATTGCTGATTTAAAACTTTCCTTGCTGGAGGAAAAAATTAAAACTGAGTCAATTCATTTTGCTTCCATTTCAACTAAATTAGACAAGCTAATTGAAATCGAAGAAAAAAAACTTAAAATTGAAGAGAAAAGGTTAAGAATTGAAGAGAGGCTCCTAGAAATCAAGGAAGAAAAGCACCAGTTGTTACTTGGGTCTGACTGATTTATTTTGATTAAGTTTATTTTTTTTATTATTTGTATATAATTTGTGATCTCCAATAATGTTCCTTTTTATTTTTGAATTAATTAATCGATTTTGTTTAATGAATTCTGTGTTTTTTATTTATATTATTTTATGATTTGTGATCTCGAATAATGTTTCTTTTAATTTCATTATTAACGTTCGTTTTTGTTTAACGAATTACTGACTGAAATATTGTTTTTTTTTTTTCAATAAAATTGTTACTAAAAAGACTTTGGTGTGTGTTGAATTTCAAAAATTTATTAGGATGTGATCAAAGTCTACGGCATTACTTTGATTAGTCATTTCAAAATTACAGTGTAAAATGTCAACTTTAAAATTCTTGGTTTCTTAAAGACGCGGGTTTCTTGAGAAGAATCATTTTACGGAAGCCGTCGTTTGTCTTGGATGGGCTTCTGATGATGGCAATGAGGTCTTTTGCTTCCTTAATACATGAGGAATTCATGTCATGTCCCTGACCAATAGATTTGAATTCGATGGCAGTACAACAAAGATAGTAATCTTATCACGTGAATTATCCGAGACTAATATTTAAAATGTAGACTTTAAAAACTTTTACTCTATTTTTTTTTTTATTTTCTCTGAATCGCAATACAAATCTTATGGTATACCTTATCTTATATTAAACAAATAACTTATTCTTTTTTTTAATACACTTTTATTTACTTTATTAGTTCATTTTAAACTTCATTTTGACAGTGTCAAGGAATGTTCACTGGATGCAAAATAAATAAAAATAAAATAAATAAATAGGGTGGCGCAACAGGACGAGGAGCCCTTGGGCCTAGCGCATTTCTCACCCCCAGTCCTTGTAAGGAGATGGAGGGGACCTACAATTTTTTGCCGGTTCCGAACGGCTAATAGAGAAAACGCTTTCTATGACAATTAATTTACTATCGAAGGACTTGCCAATTCCTCGCCAAAGGCGATACAGCTCCGATGAAGTGGATAATGCTGTTGGCTATAATTGCTAAGGGAGGAAACTTTCACAAGACAGTGGATATTTATAGCCAAATAATATTTTACCTGAAGTAACGCATATAATTCCAAGTCGCACTTTATTTCAACACTCAACATCCAAGGTAGCGTTGATGATTTTTTCAGCTTGAGGGCCATTCCAAGATGGATTTGTGTGCACCTTTGCTTCATGGAATGGTTTACCATCTCATTAAAAAAAATTTAGTTTTTTATCAATTTTTTTCTTCCACTACTTACCGTATAGTAACTCCAACTTTTCTCAACCAAAATATCAACTGTATGGAGTCATACACCAAGGCTCCAAAGGGTATCCAGAATCACCTGCAAAATTTATAAAAAAGAAATACAAATAAATGGTAAAGATTTAAAAAGAAGCCAAATGTGTTCCTGTTGGTTATTGTCAAATTTGTTCTGAAGATATCTTCTTTCATCTGAGTGCCTCCACACAAAGGATTCATGGGCAGCCCCACCATAGCGAAAGTCCACTGCTAGAATTCGATACTTATGATCACAAATCTGAAAAGATTATAACGTTTTAGGATACTTTGTCTATTCTACAAACAATTGAACTTACAATCATTGAATTAAGGCTATGATATCCTTTCCTGTTGAAGAACATGTGCTCATTTTGACTTGGTTTTTGCATCTCGAAATGAGTGCCATCAACACAACCTATAACTATACACAAAAAGAATTTCTGCAACTAGCTCTTTTAAAACACATGAATGTAAACTTACCTCCAGGAATTTTATACTTAGAAAAAAACCACTGTTTGAAGACATCCCAACTAGCTACTTTCTGAAAATTTTATGTGTCTCGGGCACAGCTTTACTTCCATTTCGTTGGCCACATGAGACACTATCCCAGACACCGTGGATTGACTCAATCCTATCAGATAATCGTTGCCTGATCAAATAAAAACATTCAAAATAATACTAATATGTACAATGTACATATCCATATGCAATGAAATAAAAGAAATTAAATTTCATAATGAAAGGTACTTGCCTACAGAGTGTTGATAACCAGCGCTTGCCAAAAGAGACAGCACAGCAGCCAATTGCAATGGAGGTGGAACTGCTGTTGACATGTGTCCTTTCCACTCTAAGCTCGACATTACATAATATGTAAAGGCTTTTTTATTGAGCCTAAACCTTTTGATAAAACTTTAAAGACAAACATTTTGTATTTATTGTTTACATGTTTATTTTTTTGATACTTACGCAGAGTTTGGCAACGAGAGCGGATTGCTTCGGTCTCTTTATATTTTTCGCTCCATAGCAACGTGCATCTCGTCTTCTAAAAAACTATTAAGTTAACACAAATAAAAAGACAATTTGGAATTTCTTACCCTCTGAATCACTACCTAACAAAAAGAAATAATCCATAATTAAGTATTTTAACTCACTTTTAACCAAATCAAATCACTTTTCGAATTACACAAATAGAAATGTCAAAAAACAAAGTCTCGGTGAAAATCGATAGAGACTCGATGTAGTAGAATATAACTACTACAGTTTTAGAAACACAAATGATACGATAGCTCACGTATGCTGTGATCCCAAAACGGTTACTCACTCACTCGATCTCTAATGCTACTCACTCACTCGATATCGTGTGCCGTAATTCGGCCCCAGATTTTGCCTTAGTTCTAACTTTTAAGGTAAAAAATTAGATCTAGCATTAAATCAATCACCTTAGAACTAAGGTAACATTGCAAAAGCAGGAGGCAATGGATAGAACAAACCATAGGTGGAACAATATCACCACGTGCGTGGCACCAAAACGGATATGGCCAGGACTAGATCCAAAGCGCACAAGACATTTGTTATCCATTACCAGATTGCAAGTTAGCACCGTAATCAATGTCATCACCGGACATTGTCTGATAGGAAGACTCTAATGACTTCTGCAGAAGTTGCTTAGATGAGAAGGAGGAGGAGACAATCCCACACCTCCTCTTTTCATGTCCTGCACTCTCTTTTAAAAGAAAACGGCATCTAGGAAAATATTTTCTTGATGATCGAAGCGATCTGGCGAACACAGATCCCCTGCATCTCCTTTGCTTTATTAAAAGCTCAAAATGGTTCTATGGTATCACAATGGACCTAATATTGGTCTAAGTGTGTCAGTTTGTTTTCCTGACAGCCATTTAAACCTAACCTATAAGGTAACATTACAAATTTAATGGAATTGTAAACAGATCACTTGAAGTCTAAGGCAAATTCAGCTTAGGCCTAGTTTAAACTTACCTAAGGATTGCAGAAAACTGGCGGGAACGTTTTCCTAGTGTTAGGAAAAAATATCTTAGGCTTGAGGCAATAGTGAAACAAGCGTTTAGTTAGTAGAGTTTTCCTGGGCAAAGTAAGGCTTGTCTAATAAATAACACCAAGCAAAAAAAAAAATACCCTAGTTTTCTAACCAAAACAAGTCTACTTTACGTTGCATAGGCATCTTGAATTGCCTTAGTTCTAGGCAAAGTTATGCTCGTCCAATAACATCCATACGAAAAATTTTGACTTATAGTTTTTTAAGCAGAATTAACCTATTCATCATTACATAGGGCGTACCTAAATTGACTTAATACTGAGCTAAGTTATGCTCGTGAAATAAAATCCATACAAAAAACTTTACCTTAGGCGTTTAAGCTAATTTTACACAGTTTTTTTCTCTGGGTACGTATACTTTAAATCTCCGCTTGCATTCGATCAAAATTTTAGTCGCATATATTCATTTAAGTTTTGCCAAGTGACATGTCTTGCAAATGAGTTGAATAACCACCATACAGGGCCCTATGCCCTAATTCGATCTATAGTTCAGCTAATGTAAAGTCCTGCGGTAGCTCTAAATATCCAACCACTTGCTTCAGCGTGTAACGAGGTACAAATGCAAACAGTGCGATGTTGCGGACACTTTTAATGGGATTTACTGCAAAAATTGATAAATTACACGGTTTTGAGAACAAGAAGTATGAGATGTTAAAC